>RJWM01010826.1:0-61801 GCA_004363535.1 Dasyprocta punctata
CTTGGTTATATTAGACCTGATGTTAGGGGTAGTTATTTCAATAATAACAAGAGGTATTCTTAGGGGAAAGGAAGGAAGGAAGAGAAAAGGAAAAAGACATAAATTTATAAATATGCATAAATAAGACAGTTAAAAAACCATATTGCTAAATACAATAGCTATTGAAAAAGAGAAGTTAATATACCTGAATTGATAAATCTTACATGTCTATATCCAACCCCTAGGAAGGTAACGATATGCAATATTGTAACTACTGTCAAACTTCAACCACCTCAGTGTGTGAACCTACAATGTTATTGTATCAGATCTGTTGTTGTTGTTTGTCTGTCTTTTTTGATTTTTCTTTCTATCTTCTGTATCTATTTTCTCTTAAATAAAAAAAAAAAATCTGAGTATGAACTCCTTGGAGGAGCTGGAGAACTCTGTGTAGAGCCTTTCTCCCAGAAGAATATACATTTGCATGCCCTTTGCATGTAATTTGAGAGGCTTATTTTATTGTATTATTCTCGATGTTTTTTTAGCCCATACCACCTTTTGCTAAACAAAAATCTTGTGAACAACCCTTCTTATACACAGTATTCTGATAAGAGGTATGACGCTTACCCCTCTAATTTTGTAGTCACTGATAAGTAAATGAGTTAAAGTTTTTATTTCCTAAGTACTGTATAATATTGTTCATGATTCTGATAACTTCCTCCATTTCAAGCCGTCCCCTACTGAATCATTGCTTTAAGAGACTTAACAGGCATTGTTAGCTTCCAGACCTTCTAATCCAAAAACTTTGACTTCTCTGCTTACAGTCTCATATTTTCAACTGTGTTGTGAAAATGTTTGCTTTGGTTATTTTCAATTCCTCTTTTTCTTTGCACTTCACTGTCCTTGCCTAAGTACATCTATGTGTTGCATCTACAGTGTAGCATTTAGTGGGCTGATAAAGTAATTCACAATACTACTGGATAGTGAGTGCTTTTTTTTTTTTTTTTTTTTTGTACTGGGAATTGAACTCATGACCTTGTGCTTGCCAGGCAGGCGCTGTGCCGATGAGTTATATCCCTAGCCAGTGAATGGTTTTAGAGACTAAAATAGTAGTTTGCATAGTGCTTTGTCTGAGACAAAATGTTTCCATATACATTATTTCTTAGTCTTTACCATAGTCTTTGAGGCAGACAGGACAGTACAAAGGGGAGACTGATGCTAAGGTCTGTTATGGTCCAGTACAGTGCTTTTGCTGTTATGACTCTTAACATCCTCAAGCTGGATCTTATTACAGTTGTTTTGTTTTGTTTTGTTTTGTGTTTGGTACTGGGGATCAAACTCACGATCTTGTGCTTTATTACAGTATTGAAAAAAACCAAAGCCAGTATTTCCCAAGAGCTTACATGATGCTTTGACACTTTTTGTTTTGGGTTTTTTTTCTTTTTCTCTTTACTATTACAAGAGTTTAACAAAAAATTCAGTATGAAAATACATGTGACCCAATTTTTTACATCATAGTAAAACCCACGCTTTGGAGAAGGGACATGGATATCTTTCCTGAACAGTCAATATATAGAGTTCTTCTAAGTCTTCTCATGTGATACTATTTCCTCCTACTCTTTTTTTTTTTTTTTTTTTTTTTTTTTTTTTTGTGGCACCAGGGATTGAACTCACAACCTCACGCCTGTCAGACAAGTGCTTAAGTCACTGAGCCAAACTCCCAGTCCCGGTTTTTTTAAGGCAGGGTCACACTGTGTAGCTCAGGCCAGCCTTGGGCTCGCGTTGTAGCCCTAGCCGGCCTTGAACTCACAACACTCCTCCTACCTCAGCCTCCCGAGTGCTGGGATTAAAGGGGTGTGCCACAATGCCCCCCAGCTTCCTCCTCCTACTCTTATCCCAGTACTGTTCTATTGCCCACTAGTCACCATCTTCCTCCACACATTCACCTGTCAAAGACTCATTAAGGGATCAAATCCCCACAAAATTCCTTGCACATGTCTGACACCATTTAATTTCAAAGACAATGCCTTGTCCATACACCTTTTCAGTGGGGGTGGGTGATGTTTGCACCTGGTGTCTACAGGGCAGGCTTCCACCTGCTTTGAAATAGAATTTTGTGTACTCTGACACATTAAAAATGATACTGAAAACTCATGTGCGCATATGTGTGTGTGTTTCTATACTGGGGATTGCACCCACGTAGTGTTAAGATAGATCCCTAGGCCTTTTTATTGAGATAGGGCCTCACTAAGTTGCCCCAGCTAACCTCAAACTCAGATCCTCGTATTCTTGCCTCCTGAGCAGCTGGGATTGCAGGCATGTGCCACTGCACCTAGCTTTAGTGTGTGAAGTATTACCTTTCAGGTATTTATAAAGACTATTTTTCGTTCACCATCAAATTTCTAACTATGGGCTGAGAATGTGACTCAGTTGGTAGAGTGCTTGCCTAGCAGGTACCAGCCCTAGGTTGAATTCTCAGCACTGACCAAAAAAAAAAAATCTAATTCTATTTCAAAATACTCACATGCACACTATCCTAAATAAACACCATTCCACTGTGTTTTGCAAATTTAACAGTTACCGTAATTATTTTCTAGGTGCTTGTTATGTTTTTTATTCCACTTATGTAACAAATAATGCATTATTTCATTGGGAAAACTCATACAACATGGAAGTATATAGAAGAACATGTAAAAATCACTCTTTATTTTCTTTACTCCATATTATATACTCAAAATTAACACATGCACATACACACTTCCTCTCCCTACAGGCAATACGTTAGCAAATTGGTGTTTCTCCACTAAACTTTCCTTTGCATGATTATTTAGCAATATATGTACCAATCACATTTATAGTTGTTTAAAAACATAAATTATACCTCACTATATTTATTGTCCCGTGATTTTCTTTTCCCTGTGTTCTGAAGAGCCTTCTCTGTATGTTGATCTAGTTCAGTGATGGTGAATGTCTTAGATCTTTCAATGATACAAACAGCCCACCATGGCACACATACAATAGGTTCACACCACTGATCTGCTTCGTTCTCACTCCTTCCCTCCCTGTGTCTAATTGCTAGGCAGAAAATCCAGGGCACACTAGGCAAGCACTCTACCACTACATCACCTAATTCTCCTTTAATAGATATATAGTAGCCAGATGTGCTGGCACACACCTGTAATCCCAGCTACTTGGAAGGCTGAGGCAAGAGTTTCACAATTTGAGGGTTAGTCTAGGTCTCAAACAAAACAAAACAAAAAAGAGTTGGGGATATAGCCCAGTTGTAGAGCACTTGCCTAGAATGTGTAAAGCCTTGGGTTCAATGCTAAGTATCACACACACACAAAAAAAGGCTATGCAATATGCCATAGTTTGGACATACTACAAAACATCTAATTACAGCCAGGCGTGGTGGCACACGCCTTTAATCCCAGCACTCGGGAGGCTGAGGTAGGAGGAGCGTTGTGAGTTCGAGGCCAGGTTGGGCTACAATGTGAGCACAAGGCTGGCCTGAGCTACATAGTGCAACCCTATCTCAAAAAATCAGGGCCAGGGAATTTGGCTCAGTGGCTCAAGCGCCTGTCTGGCAGGCACAAGGTTGTGAGTTTGACCCCTGGTACTACAAAAAAAAAGAAAATTTAATTCCTGTGTTACTAGATATTTATGTTAAATATTTTAGTATTACAAACAATACTACATCCTTTTAAAAATACATATGAGTCTTTACTAGCAATGTTTTATTTTTATTTATTTATTTTGTCTTTTTGAGAGAGGGTCTCACTATGCAGTTCAGGCTGGCCTTGAGCTTACTTTGTACCCAGGCTGGGCTCGAACTCGCAACAATCCTTGCCTCAGCCATCTGAGTGCTGAGATTACAGGCGTGTGCCACCACACCTGGCTACTAACAATGCTTTAAAAAGTGACTTTACCTTTCTTTCCTTCAGCACAATGAATATTTTCAATTATTTAGATATTATACAGTTTTTTTGTTTTCTGAGATAGTATCTCACTATGTAGTTCAGGCTGGCCTTCAACTCACCATGTAGCCAAGGATGTCCTCAAACTCCCAGTGATTCTTCCACCTCAGTTTACCAAGTGCTGGGATTACAGGAATGCGCCACCATACCAGTTTTAATTTTTTGATTTTTTTGAGACAGGGTCTCTCTATGTAGTTCAAGGTCATCTTGAACTCACTATATAGCTGAAATTGGCCTCAAATTTGCAGTGATCCTCCTGCCTCAGCTTCCCAAGTGCTGGGATTATAGGCATGTACCACCATGCCCAGTTTTAGACATAAAGTTTATAGTGGCTTTTTTGTATTCCTTCTATTTATTTCCAGTTTTTATAATTTGACTAATTTTTAACCCAGTGAGGTGGTGCATGGCTATTGCCCCAGCATTTGGGAGGCTGAGGCAGGAGGATCGCCGTGAATTCATGACCAGCCTATTCTACATAGTAAGTTCAAGGCCAGCCTGAACTACACACTGACACCCTGTCTCAAAAATAATAATAATGATAATAATTTGACAAATTCTTTTGGGTCACTTGTGTTTTTAATAATTTGCAGAATCTCTATTTTAGATATTAATCCTTATTCTGCTATATACTACAAATATTTTCTTTCTTTCTTTTTTTTGTTTCTTTTGGTGGTACTGGAGATTGAATTCAGGCTTTATGTACTATGTCCCTACCCCATGGTCCTTTTTTTTTTCAATTTTGAGACAGGGTCTCTCTGTGTTGTCCAGGATAGGCTCAAACTTGTGATTCTCCCACTTCTGGTATCACAGGATTACCATGACTATTATTTGTTTTTTAATTTAATAATGTCATACCACTTTTTTTTTTTAAAACAAGATCTCAATATGTAGTTCAGGCTGGCCTTGAACACATGGTAATTTTCCTGCATTAGCCTCCCAATTGCTGGGATTAAGTGTGTGCCACCATGCCCAGCCAACACATACTTTTGTTTTAACATACACAAATCTATTGGTCCTTTTCTATATGACATCTAGTTTTAAGCCTTATTTGTGAAAGTTTTCTCTAACCTATGAATTACAAAAATATTTTCATGCCTTTAATCCCAGCACTCAGAAGGCTGAGGTAGGAAGAGTGTTATGAGTTTGAGGCCGGCTTGGGCTACAGCTCAATCACAAGGCTGGCCTGAGCTACATAGTGCAATCCTGCCTCAAAAAACTAGGGCTGGGAGTTTGGTTCAATGGCTTAAGTGCTTGTCTGGCCGGCGTGAAGTTGTGAGTTTGATCCCTGGTGCCGCCCCCCTCAAAAAAAAAAAAATTCAAGTTTTTCTTCAAATACCATTTATGGTATAGTATTTGATCTCTGATATATCTAAAATTTAATTTTTATGTTTATTGTATGGTAGAGCATTATATTAATTTTTTTAAAATTCTTTTTGTAGCACCTGGGATCAAACTCATGCCTGTCTGGCAGGCACTTAAGCCACTGAGCCAAACTTCTAGGCCTGTAGTTCAGGCCAGCCTTGCTCATGTTGTAGCCCATACACTCACAATGCTCCTACGTCAGCCTCCCGAGTGCTGGGATATATTAATTTTTTAAAGGTATCCTGACAAACTACCACAGGCTGGGTAATTTATAACAATAGGAATTTTCAGCCGGGCGTGGTGGTGCATGCCTTTAATCCCAGCAGTCGGGAGGCTGAGGTAGGAGGAACATTGTGAGTTCGAGGCTGGCTTGGGCTACAATGTGAGCGCCAAAGCCAGCCTGAGCTACACAGTTCGACCCTGCCTCAAAAAAACCAGGGCCAGGAGTTTGGCTCAGTGACTTAAGCACCTGTCTGACAGGCATGAGGTTGTGAGTTCAATCCCTGGTGCTGGAAAAAAAAAAAAAAAAAGAAAAACGATAGGAATTTTCTCCAAGTTCTGGAAATGAACATGTTGGGCAGTTGGTTTCTGATTAGAGATTCAGAAGGAAAGACCCTCTCAGACCTTTCCCTTGTTTCCCAGCAGCTACCAGCAATCCCTTTTGCTGTTGTTTTGTTTTGTTTTGTTTTGTTTTAAAGACAGGGCCTTACTGTGTGATAGTCCAGGCTGTTGAATTCATGATGATCCTCCTGCCTCAGCCTCCTGAGTGCTGGGATTACAGGCCTGTGCTACCACCCCTGGCCAATCCTTGACATTTCTTGAGTCAGCATTCAAATCTCCATCATCATATTGCCTTCTTTGTGTATTTCTATATTCTTTTCTGGCTCTTATAAGGATACTCAGAGGATTTAGGTTCCACCCTAATCTAGTATGGGTTCATCTCAATCCTTACTTTAATTACCAATAAGGTCACATTGCAAGATTCTGGGTGGACATGAATT
Organism: Dasyprocta punctata; assembly: GCA_004363535.1. Classification (NCBI taxonomy): domain Eukaryota; kingdom Metazoa; phylum Chordata; class Mammalia; order Rodentia; family Dasyproctidae; genus Dasyprocta; species Dasyprocta punctata. Next base: position 6,317 of record RJWM01010826.1, read on the forward strand.
GTGGGAGGATACTACTCAAATTCTAATTAGACTGTCTTCCAAATGGAAGAATAATAGTTTCTGTTGTTTTCTTAGATTGTCTTTCATTTTCTCACAAGTGTGACATACTTGCTATGGGTAAAATTTAGTAGAACTGGGTCAGGACTCTCTTGTTACAGTAATCTATGTGTTATTTCTTTCGTTTGTTTTTGTTTTTTGAGATAAGGTCTCATTACGTAGGGTTTTTTGGGGTTTTTTTTTGTTTTTTGGTTTTTTTTGGAGGCACCAGGGATTGAACTCACAACCTTGTGCCTGCCAGGGCAGGCGCTTAAGCCACTGAGCCAAACTCCCAGCCCTGGTTTTTTGAGGCAGGGTTGCAATATGTAGCTCAGGCTGGCCTTGGGCTCGCATTGTAGCCCAAGCCGGCCTCTAACTCACAACGCTCCTCCTACCTCAGCCTCCTGAGTGCTGGGATTAAAGGCGTGCGCCACCACGCCTGGCTCATTTTCCTTTTTTTCTTGATGAGTAGCATATTACTTGGAAATAGTGATAGTTCTTTCTCTTCCTTTTCAATGTTGCTACCTCTTTTGAGAGTTTATGTGTGTGCTGTTATATTACTATTCTTCTTCTTCTTATTATTATTATTATTATTTTGGTACCAGGGATCGAACTCACAACCTTGCACTTAGCAGGCAAGCACTTGAGCTGCTGAGCTAAATCCCCAGCCCATGCTCTTATATTAGACAGGACCCCAATAGTAGTGTTAGGCAAAAGCAGATTGAGTATACAATTGAAATAGAAGAAAACGTAAAGCACAAATCAGTCAAGCCACAGATGATCCTGCATAATGAAACAATGGATTTGCATAACACACAAGGAAGATGGCAGTATCTTTATGGTAAGTGCCCCCGACCATCATCTCGCATTAATATAAAAAATCTTTCAAATCCTCCTAAGACTTCGCCAGGCAGCTCCATCATATTACCTGGTAACATGGGAATTTTTTCTACCTATAGGGTAAAGATATTTCAACCTGGCTCACAACTCAACAGCTCATCCGCCTATCCATTAGCAGTTTGTTGAGGTCCTTCAGAGACAAGTGGTAATACCCAGCTGCCAAATAAAAATAAGCCCAGGCAATCAACAAATGGGATGACATCAAATTAAAAAGCTTCTGCACAGCAACAGAAACTACCAACAAAGTGAAGAGCCAACATACAGAATGGGGAAAAAATTTCCCAGATACTCTTCAGACAAAGGACTGATATCTAGAATATATGAAGAGCTCAAAAAAAATTAGACCCCTCAAATTTAAAGACCAAATAAAAAATGAGCATCTGAGCCGGGTGCAGTGGTGCACACCTTTAATCCCAGCACTCGGGAGGCTGAGGTATGGGGAGTGTTGTGAGTTCGAGGTCGGCTTGGGCTGTAAACGCGAGCACAAGGCCGGCCTGAGCTACAGAGTGTGACCCTGCCTCAAAAAACTAGGGCTGCGAGTTTGGCTCAGTGGCTTAAGCGCCTGTCTGGCAGGTGCAAGGTTGTGAGTTTGATCCCTGGTGCCACCAAAAAAAAAAAAAAGAGAATGGCTATCTTCAAGAAATCATACAGTAACCAATATGGAAAGGCTGGGGGTGAGGGTGTGGACCTTGTTGTTGGTGAGTGTATAAACTGATAAAACCACCATAGAAATCAGTATGGAGAGTCCTTAGAAAAAACAAAAAATAGAAATTGCATATTTCCTCTCTAGGTGTCTTCCTGAATGAGTTCCAGACATCATTATTACAGTGATACATGCATACCCAGGTTTATAGCAGCACAATTCCTAATAGCTAAATCTTGGAAGTAGTGTATATGACCAAAGAAAATGTATTTATATACAATGGAGTAATGTTCTGCCATAAAGGATAAAACTGAGTCATTTGTAGGAAAATGGGTGCACCTTAACACTGTAATGCGAAGTAAATGAAAAACATAAGCTTAAATGTCATGTGGTTTCTTTTACATGAGAAACTCAATATAAATAAAGTATAAAATAAGAAGACAGACAATAGAAAAAAATTTATTGTAATTCAGCATGGCTGATGTATCTAAAAGTGTACTTTGATTTAGTGTAACTGTTTTATATGTTTTTTGGCCTGTTAGTCTGTTAATCTATGTTCATGTTAATGAACTTGATAAAGACTTAAAAAATAAGTATAGCAAATAGATCTGACGTTGGCAAGAAAAAAAAGCCAGGGGTGGTGGGGAAGGAGAAAAAAGAATTGAGAAGTATTAGGTACATGTACCAATTCCCCACAGTGAATTTAATCATTATGTACTACAAACGTGTTAATAAGCTTGATGCTGCAGATTGTTACTATTTATAATGAAGATTTCTTCCCAAATAAGACTTTTAAGTCTTTCCCGCACTCAGGAGGCTGAGGTAGGAGGAGCGTTGTGAGTTTGAAGCCGGCTTGGGCTACAACGTGAGCCCAAGGCCGGCCTGAGCTACATAGTGCGACCCTGCCTCAAAAAAACTAGGGCCAGGAGTTCAGCTCAGTGGCTTAAGTGCCTGTCTGGCAGGTGTGAAGTTGTGAGTTCAATTCCCAGTGCTGCAAAAAAAAAAAAAAAAAAAAAAAAGACTTTTAAGTCTTTGTAACTAATCAATGTTCTCTGCATTGTTTTTAGTTTCTAGCCATTTTGAGTTTTACCTACCATTTTCAGAAATAACTCTTGGAGTTGAAATTGGCTGTGCATGGTAAAGGTTATTATACTTTTAGCTTCACAAACAATGACTTTTTTCACTCATTTCTCCAATACACACCAAGTGCCCAAATAAATATGCTCTGTACTAAAAAAAAAATTAATAGAGCTGAGACCAAATGAAGAAAAAAATGAGACACTTAAATAGGAGCTTTGGTTTCTAAAGATATTATAATGCTTATTCTAAAGACAGGAACTGGGTGCTAATTAAAGTGTGACTCTGAATATTTTCAATGTTAAGAATGCCAGGAAAGAAGTCCTTGTCTATGTTGGCCTATGAACAAATGTGAAAACCTATCCTTCCCCCTGTGAAAGATAAAGTCATCACCCAAATATCAAGTTACTTCTGATTCATTTAAAATGAAGTTTGTGAAATTTTAAGTAACACTGAAAATGAATATAAGTGAAATATGCATTTTCAAAATTAAGGCATGATCTAAATATATAATAAATAACTATAAAGAGGACTGTGAAAAATTCTACAAAATGGTAACAGCAGAATGTCTCAGTGAGAGCATTGTGATGACTGTTTTCCATAGTAGGCATGTTTTACTTTCTAGAATATTCCTTTTATGGTTAGAAAACCAAAAGAAAGGCCATGTGACTTGAGAAAGTAGAATAAACCTTTTACAGAAATACTTATGAGCCACAAACACACTAAAAAATATTGATCTAGCCGGGCGTGGTGGCGCACGCCTTTAATCCCAGCACTCGGGAGGCTGAGGTAGGTGGAGCGTTGTGAGTTCAAGGCCGGCTTGGGCTACAATGCGAGCGCAAGGCCGGCCTGAGCACAGAGCTACATAGTGTGACCCTGCCTCAAAAAAACCAGGGCTGGGGAGTTTAGCTCAGCAGCTTAAGCGCCTGCCCTGGCAAGCGCAAGGTTGTGAGTTCAATCCCCAGTGCCGAAAAAAAAAAAAAAAAAAAATATTGATCTAATAATTTAGGAAGGCAGCTGAAATTGTTCACAAGTATTTACTGTTTCTTATAACTCATTTTAAATGTAGTTACCTTCATGATTTGATGTCCTTGAATATTTTTTAAACCTGAGTTTAGAAATGCTTGCTTTTAAGTAGGTGTGACTCTGCAAACAAGTCAATTTCTGCATTTATCACAAAAGAAAGGTTATATGAAAGCACTTTGAAAAATGTAAGGCAACACAAAGGTAAGTTCTATATAACCAGTTCTTTGTGTAAATTATGGTTTTTATTGACACGGATCATTATCAATGTGTACAAGAGTAAAGACTTCCCTGTGGTGTGCAGCTGCGGTCACTGTTTGCAGAAACCATGTGCTCAGGGCATGACAGTGCTTCTCAGAATCATCGTTTGCTTTTGCAAACTGTCCCGGATAAAACTGAGGAAACTGCAGTCTAGGGTATCTTCAGTCTAATAGATGCTACTAAGTTTAACATCAGGGGACTGCCCTGCAAGGACCCCAAGATAAAAGAACAGTAATTGATTATGTCCAGCATGCAGTTTAACTTTTTTTTTTTTTTTTTGAGACAGGGTCTTGCTATGCAGTTCAGGCTAGCCTTTGATTCACTTTGTAGCCGATCCTCCTGCCTTAGCCTCTTGAGTGCTGGGATTATAGGCATGTCACCATGCTCAGCATAACATGTATTTTTAAAAATATTTTATCTCACATAGTTCTCTCAGGTGGAGGAATCATTTGTATGTATGTAATTTGGTTGGCTGTTTTTTTTTTAAAGATAGTAAAATCCAACAAAACATAATAGAACAAAATCAAACAAAGCAGCAGAACTGGTATAGAACTTCAAAGGAAGATACTACGAAAACAAGAGCTACTATAGTGTATCTTGTTATCTTCAGAATAGTTGACCATTCCATCAGGTATAGTAAAATCAAACCAAAAACAAAACACAATAAAACCAATAAAAACAGGATATGAAATGACGCAAGAAAAAAAAAGAGAGAAAAAAAGAAACAAAAATTAATCAGAATAAAGCAAAACAATGAGAACAATATTGGGCCTTGAAGACAAGACAGAGGAAAACCCCCCATATTTGCTACATTGCATTGTCATCTTCCTAAGAGATGCTCAGACTGCTGGCCCCAAGCCTGCAAAATCAACCAAATACAAGCATTTAGTTGCTTTATGTACCTTAGCTGCTACCGAGTTAGCCGGTCCTCTGAACCAGCAGGTTGCTTGGGGGCGGGGTGGGGGGGAATATGTCCTTGATTCTTAGCCCACACACCAGTAGGCCTACAGGAGGCACATCTTTCTCTCCCTGGAGTCCGCGCAGGTTGCGCAGTCACCAGGAAGGCAGGCTAATTTTCTTCCGCTTGAAGCCTCTCTGACCCAGCAGGGCAGGTTCTCGAGAGACCCATCTTTCTCTCCAGTTGGCTGGTTTTTTGAGACAGGGTCTCACTACAGAGATCAGGCTGGCCTTGAACTCATATATGTAGCCCAGGATGGCATCATATTTGAGGCAATCCTCTTTACCTCAGGCTCCCAAGTGCCAAGGTTACAGGTGTGCAGCCTCCCTGCCTTTTAATATGGTAGTGGAGGCTCTTGTGAGTCTCACTGAATTACCCAGGCTGGCCTCAAACTTAAATTCTTCTTTTTGTTTGTGTTTTTGAGACAGGGTCTCATTATGTAGCTCAGGCTGGCCTTAAACTCATAGTGATCTTCTTGCCTCAGCCTCCCAAGTGCTAGGATTACAGGCGTATGCCACCATGCCTTGTTGAATTTGTAATCCTCCTACCTTCGCTTCCTGAGTAGCTGGGGTTACAAGCATGCAAAACTATGCTTGGCTATGCCACATTTCATTAAATGTGATACGGCTTTTCTTGGTGCTAGCCTAAAGGGAATAGTGTTCCATAAAATGCTGTTGCTTTCTTTGTATGTCTCATTTCACCTTTCCCTGTGTGTTCCATCCTTTTCTTTCTGTTCCAGCTATTGTGAATATCATTTGCAGGATCTATATCTCTATCTACCTTGGTGTCTTTAATGGAAGTTGTTCTTATGCTGTGTCTTTCTCTTCAATTCTCTTTCTATCATCTCTTTCCTCTTTTGTTTTGTTTGGGTACTGGGAATCAAACTCAGGACCTCATGGTTGCCAGACAGATGCTGTGCCACTGACCTACATACATTTCCAGCCCCATGTCATTGTTCTTTTGTTCTCTTTCCTGCTCTGTCTCTTATACAGAGATGAAATGTGGCCCTAAGCAAAATAACTTTCATTTCAGAAGACAGCTTCATTTTCTGTTAGGATTTCTGAAGCAGATGAATAGATGGAGACTTCCAACTTCTCTTTCAATTCTGGAACTCAATATGAAGATATCTGCATGTAAATTTCAATTGTTTTTCTTGTAGAAGCATTTTCTAGGGAAGAAGAAAATGTCTTTGATCAAGAGTAGTAGCTCATACATCACATATCTAATGGTATTCACTGGAGAATTCTCAAATATTTAGCAAGTAAATAATAGTAGTTTTCAATTTAAGGATGGGGAGACCAGGGAACAGACATGGGGAGAATCCCTGTATCCTGTTCCCTAATGGTATCCAAAATAGAGCTTAAAGTAATGAGAAAGAGGGGACCAAAAAGTAGGATCACGTATCTCAGTAGCAGAAGAACCCTCCACAGTCCTCCCAAACTGGCATTTATAAAGACCTTCTTCAAGTGGGACATGCCTGTTACACTAAGCCAGTCCTCAGGAAAATGAATGGTAGGATTGCTATGAGTTTGGGGTCAGCCTGGGCTACAGAGTTCAAGGCCAGACCAAACTACAAAGCAAGATCCTGTCTCAAAAAACCAAACCACACACACACACACAAAACCAAAAAACCTTTTGAAGGATGTATAAAGTGTGCGTGTGTATTTTTGACTTGATCTCCACCCCCTGTTTTGATTTGACTTTATCAATTGTCTACAGGGGTTTGATTACTTGAAAAGCCAAGGTTCATGTTTTTGCTTGTTGGCTTTGTGACGATTCAACCTAAACTCTCTCGTGACTTCACTGAGTGTGATGTTAGCCACTGATTTTACTGTTTCTATACATGAAATATCTGTTGTTTTGTTTTCATTTCACAAATACACCTTAAAAGCCATACAAATGTACCTTAAGAGCCAAACAACTTCTTGTATGGAAGACAGATTTGTGCCCACCACTTGGAAGTGTTTGCATACTTGGTGCACATTGCTGATCCTTGAGGGAAGGCAGCAAAGACTTGTAACTACTTGTCACTCTTTGGAAAAACTGGGGCTAGAGGTGACCAGGACATCTAGGTAGGGAATAGAAAGGGGAATACAGAAAGATTTGTTTTTCTGGGAAGAACAGAAAGTATGCAGATAGCTGTTCTTTGTCCATATGCAAATGTAAAAATACAGAAAGCCTCCTGTTTGCCAGATACCTTGGTACCAAACTGAAGTATCATTTTCATTTCACCACGGATGTTAGCTATAAATTTGGGAGTTAAAGATGTTCTAAGCAGATGAAATTTCACTTTTCTTCTGGCTTTCCGCTACCTTAATGTTGGCTGAATCTCTCATCTTAACAACATGTGTGAAGATGTTAAAGGTCTTCATCCAAAAAGATCACAGCCTAATTAATAATAATGAAAAATTATCTTCTAAACCTAATAAACTCTCAGACTCAATAATTAAATACAAGTTGCAACAAAAGCTCTGTTCACTCTATACTTCCATACTAGTAACTGTCATGCTAAAGTAATTTATTGGCATCTAGCAGAAGCCATCTGCTGTTTTATAGTGGCCATAGAATCGTAAGAATTTAGAGATGGAAGAACTTTGAAGAGTTTGTAATTCAGCCTCCTTATTCCACAACTCAGGAAATAGTGGCTCTAAGAGGCTGACTCAGGTGTTCCAGACAAAGCCCCTGACTCGGACTTTGGTCAGCATTTTGCATACTGGCGATTTGAAGACAGTGGCTTTCCATTGTAGTAGGCACAAAGGAATGGGAACCCTCCTCACACAAACACAAGTTAGTTAGGTGAGGAAGATACACACATAAGGAAAGTAAATCTCTCCAAGGACGGAAACCAGTAATATTGAAACCATGGCACTGGCCCATGTGATTCGTACTAAATGAAAATGAGATAGACTCCAAGTTCAGGGCACCTGATCTAAGAACTTTTAAATAAGGACATGTTGTCAACAACAACAAAATAGTTATCAAGAATCTAGACAGCATCTGGGCCCAAAGCCAAGAAGCAGCAAGGACACAGTACAGAGACCTGCCAGATTCAGGGTCAGGGTCTGAGGCTTCCCCAGGGATTCCCCCTTCTGCGGTGCAGAAAGACCAGTTATTTAAGACCCGAATTCGGGAGTAAAAGCACTCAGTAGATAAGCCAGGCTGGCCGATGGCCACAAGCTCACCACCTACTGTTCCTCGCCCACAGGGAGATGCCCGCCGCACCGTGGGCACCAGGCCCGAGGGCTCGTCCACCTTCGTGGTAGGGTCAGGCCCGGGCGCGAGCTCCTACCTGGCTCTCTTTGCCCTCGCCCCACCCACCCCATTGGCCAGGGGCTGGGGAGGGGAGGCGTCCGCGGTGACGGAACAGAAGCCCCCAGGGCCTGGGCGCTTCCCGCCACGGCCCGGCTCTGCGCGCCACTCACGCGCGCCTCGTGCGGGGCACGGTGTCGGCGGACTGGGAACCGGCTCGCGCGCTCCGGGCCCCGGCGGGACAGCTGCTCGCGCCGCCCACCGCCGACGGCCCGGGGGAGACCGGGGAAGCCGCGAAGCCCAGGGGCGGCGGCGGGGAGACCCCGCCCCGGCCGGCCGGCCCGCGCCTATCGCGGCCGCTGCGCCTGGTCACGCGGGGAGCCGCGCCGAGGGCTCGGGGCTGCACCCGGCGTAGGCCGGGTCGGGCAGGGCCAGGACGGGCCGGGCCGGGCCGGGCCGGGCGGGGGCGGGGACGGGGACGGAGGCGGAGGGCGGAGGCTAGAAATAGGCACGGGCGGTGGCGCCCGCAGCCGAGCCGCGCGGAGCTAACCCGAGCCACGCCGAGCGGCGCCCGACGAGGCGGCCGGACCCGGAGCACCCATGCTGCTGACGCTGGCCTGGGGCTCGCTCTTCTTCCCGGGGCTCTTCGCGCTTAGCACCTGGGCGCTGCGCCGCTGGCGGCCGGCATGGAGTTACAACGACTGCGTGATGGTCGGCACCAGGTACCGGGCGTGGCCGGGCCGCCCGCTCCGCGCAGGGGCGCTGCCCTGCCCAGCGCGAGGCAGAGGGCGGAAAAGGGGGGCAACAGGAAGCGAGGGGGCTGCCTCCCTCGCGTCCCGGCCCCTCTCTGTCACACCAGCCAGAGCTTCCTGGAGCCCCTGTGCGTGGAGGGAGAGGGATCAGGGTGGAGGGCTGCCCCACTAGTGCGGGTGGGGAGGGTAGGATGTGTGCATCTCTCGGAACCTGCAGCCTACATCTACCGGTTTCCTTCGCCTGGCGGGGGGAAAGTCAGTTTGCAAGTTTGTGCTGTCCACAGTACTGGATGGAACACGCTTTTTAAAATTTCCTTCTCTATCCAACGTTAGGATAGTTTCTTCAGTACAGGCTGTGCTGGCTACCGGGGCAGGGATCATCATCATCCGTTCCTGCAGCAACGTGGTCTCAGACAGGTAATATTCAGTCCCAGTTGAAAGAGGTACAAATGATGGAGCTAAGAAACTTTGAAATTTTCACCTTGCAGTGGCTCACAGGCACTGGTTCTTTATGAGCGCATACTGATAAGTAGATGATAGACTAAATGGGAAAAGTTGGAGCACCGTAATTAGTTGCTTTCCTCCTTTCCTTGCTTCTTTCAGCACCTCCAGCTTAGGAAAAAGGAAACTAAAAGGAAAGTGAAGAAATGCTGGAGAGCAAGAGTCTTAAGACTGATTTAAGGTGGTATATTAGAGGGCAGTGTGGTCTGTTGTTCCACGTTCTTTATAAGTGTAAAAACAGATTTTGGTTCTCAAAGAGCCCACTGAACCAGTTCCCAGTCTGGACCATTCATTAGCTAAAATACCAGATAGGGGCATTATTAACAGGACCCCTCCCTCCCTGCAGATGCTGCCCTTGTATTTTCCCTCTGGATTTGCTTAGAGTGATGAGTTTTCAGGTGCCTTCAGAAAACTGACTTCAATGTGTATTAGAACTCATTTTAGAGACAGGAAAGGAAATAAGCATCTGTCTGCAGTTTCAGTGAAATAAATCAGACATTAAAATCAGAAAGGTAGCCAGGCGTGGTGGCGCACACCTTTAATCCCAGCACTCGGGAGGCTGAGGCAGGAGGATCTTTGTGAGTTCGAGACCAGCCTGGGCTACCAAATGAGTTCAAGGCCAGCCTGAACTGCGTAGTCTCACTGTCTCAAAAAAAAAAAAAAAAAAAAAAAAAAAAATAGGGCCGGGGATTTAACTCAGTGGCATAAGTGCCTGCCTGGCAGGTGTGAGGTTGTGAGTTTGATTCCTGGGACCAACAAATAAATAAATAAATAAAAAATCAGAAAGGTTTATTATGTTTAGTATTTACACATGGACAGAGCTTTTATTTTTAAGCCACTTTTTTTCACCTGTCATACCCACTCTCATCTCTTCCCAGTTAAGTGGGAGAATGATATGGGGCCGGGAATTTAGTTCAGTGGCTGAAGCACTTGCCTGATAAGCGCAAGGTCATGAGTTCAATGCCCAGTACCAAAAAATAAATAAATAAATAAATAAAAGAGAGAGAGAGAATGGTAGTCACCTGTGTTGACCAGTCTTTCTTGATTCCCCTCTCATGCTGATTCAGCCATAGCCTGCCTGTTGGGGTGCCAGGAAAGCCTGAATGGGGTGTTTGTCTCCCTGTGACTTGCAATCTTAATTGGGTTTGGTTTTGCTGTTATGATTTTCATGCTTTTATTCTTATAACTCTTTTTAAACAAACTAGCTATTGACAATGAAATGTAGATTCAGAGATTGTAAGAGAATTGTAAGAGAAGATGGGCCAAGTGACCTTAATTACATACACTAAGGTAAAAAGCATTTGATTGGCTGGGTTCTTTTAGTTGATCATTTTCTGGTCATGTGGCAGGCTCATTTGTCAGATCAAACTTGAAACTTAAGCAAAGATGCTTAAGCTAAGACAGTGTGGCTCCATTTGTTAGTCTGAGTTAACATGAAGGTGAGCAGGAAGCAACCGCTGTGCATTTCAGGAAAAGATATTCACACATAACTAATTTATGATTCTGTAACAGCCACTATCATTGTGTTTGCCTCTTAGAGCTAATGTGTTTTAGCAGTTGAGCATGGCAGCAAACCTGAATGTGGTTTTCACATTCCTCCTTTTATGTATCTTTATGCCTTGGATTCTCTGTTTGTGAAATAGGTACATTCTTTTTCCTCCACCTCTGTGTGGGTGCATAAAGATATGATAAAATACCTGTGTCATTATTTTAAAGTCCTTTCATGACTCAGACTACACACCCATGTACCCAAATATTTTTCTACTATATGCCTTCTCATTTCATCCTCCTGTCTATAGACTGTCTATAGGAGGTATCTATAAATCCCAAATCTTAGACTGAATGTGGCATGGAACCAAGAATTTCAGCAGGTTCTTACTTAGGGGCTTCAGACACCTAAAACAGCTAAATTACAGCTCCAGGAAGTTTCCTCAGTTGAACCATTTATATTTGGATCGTGCTTTTTATATTTAAAAGGATTTTTAGAGCCGGGCATGGTGGCGCACGCCTTTAATCCCAGCACTCGCCTTTAATCCCAGCACTCGGGAGGCTGAGGTAGGCGGAGCGTTGTGAGTTCGAGGCTGGCTTGGGCTACAACGCGGCGCAAGGCCGACCTGAGCTACGTAGTGCGACCCTGCCTCAAAAAACCAGGGCCGGGAGTTTGGCTCAGTGGCTTAAGCGCTTGCCCTGGCAGGCGCAAGGCTGTGAGTTCAATCCCCGGTGCCGCAAAAAAAAATAAAATAAAAAATAAAAGGATTTTTACACTTTCAATTTTTTAACCTTCACAACGATTCCATCAGGGAAGTAGAGTAAGACAAGAATTGTCATCATCATTTTACAAAGAAAGTTAAGTCATAGGCTAGTGGTGGTTGAGATTATAATATAGATCTCTTGCAAATAAGTTTTCAGAGAATTCTACCTAGGAATTGTGGTTTCAGATCTTATTTAGTTCTAGGTGCAAAACATTAAACCTTAGGTTCCATTTAAGGGGAGAGATCAGCTTTTCAGCCAGGCTTTCAGTAGTTTCCAGTTTTTAAATTTGAAATTGCTTTAAGAAAGCAACTGAAGGGGCTGGGGATTTAGCTCAGTGGTGTAAGCCCCTGCCTGGCAAGTGCCAGGTCGTGAGTTCAATCTCTAGTACCCACCCCCAAAAAAACCTAAACAAAACGAAAAAAAGAAAGCAGCTGAGACCATTGATGGGCAGGGGAATGAGTATTGTATCTTTTTGTCCAGATGGAATTTGGCTAATTAATGCACCTATAAGTGTGTTATATTTGCCCTCATGACTTGTCTGCCTTTTATGTCATTGTTTATTCATTAGTTAGTTATGCTGTAGGGAGTGGAGTCGGCCATTCAGGAACAGAAATTTACATGGCATCCTCTATAGAGTATATTCCCAGAGCTACTGTAGTGTGGACTAGCTTTCAGAAAATCAACTGAGACAAGGTTAGAGTGCAGATTGAGACATACAATTTAGAATCTCTGGGAGTGGATCTGTAAAAGGATGATTCTGATGCAAATGATTCTGATCAGATAGTTTGAGAATCATAAAATTGATTTCCATTACCTATCACATGGATATTCAGAAAAAACAAAAACATGCTGAATGAGTGAATCTAATGCTTCCTATCATTGTACATGATTTCAACTTGATGACTTTTTACATAAAAATTTTATAGAAGCTATTTACTATTGGTCACAACATTGTATTAATTGTAGAGATTTTCCTTCTAATCTACTCTAGGAAGGCAATAAACTATTATTATTATTATTATTATTATTATTTTGTATCGGGAATCGAACTCAGGACCTTACATTTGCCAGGCATGTACTGTGCTACTGAGCTACATCCCCAGCCCTAAACTCTTTATTTTGACTAAGCATATATTGATTCAGTTGCATTGGACAAATAAATGGAAACACTGGTGTTTGTTCCAGACTCCCCTCTTGTCATATCTAACTGCTGTAATGTAGTTTTTGAGCTTCAGGCTCATTTCCTGACATACTTTTTTTAATGAGTAGAAGTGGGATTAGCCAGGGTTGTTTCCCAGAGTTGCCCTAGAGTGGTGTTGTGTATAGATACAAGAGAAAACTCAGAGGTTCAGGGGTTTAAATTAGTAAACTCCCTACTATTGAGCAACTAAGGAGTTAAACTAGAAAGTTTGGGTTTGTTATTGGGAACACCTTCTAAACCAGTTTCTTGGTGGGGCTATTGAATAATCTGTAAATTTATTTATCTCCAAGTCTCCTTATATCACAAAAATGCCTGAAATGCATTATTGATGACTGGCTCAATCAGGCAAATAGTAATAGCAAGCTACCTAAAACACATGGCACTGAGTGAATTCTACTTTTTGCCTTTGCCACTCATGAGTTTGCCCTGTAATTTAGAAAAGTTGTCTACTATCGTTATTTATCAGTTTCAGCATCTTCATTATAAAATATTTGGAATAATACCAGCTGATTAAGTACAAAGGTAAAGGGAACATGTTTGAGAAGAGATTGGTTTTGACCCTTTATAATTGACATCCATAATTATTTCACAGATCATCTATATGCTTTCTTTCAGGCACTGGCTCGCCCGAGACTATGTCTGGTTTTTGATTCCATACATGGTCTATGACTGCTATGCCATGTACCTCTGTGATTGGTGCCGAATCCAAGAGCAGAATCCTGGACACTCCTTCGTTTTTCGAAACTTCCTGAGTCAAAACCGCCTCATGATCACACACCATATGGTTATTCTCTTTCTCCTTGTGCCAGTTGCACAGGTATGACCTTGTAGGAGTAGCTTTGGGCACTCATTTTCTGTTGAACTGGGTGTTCTTATCATTCTGTAGGGGTCAGGATTGCCCGTTTTTCTCTCCTTTTCTACTATACCCACTCTCTTGTGCCAGCTGCTTCAGTAGTCCAATCCCCCATGCAAGTAGTAGAGAAAAATCATTAAATCTGTAATGTTCATGATCTTCTTTACCAACATTATTCTTGTTTGTTTTTTGAAACAGGGTTTTGTTATGTAGCCTGGACTGGCCTTGCATTCACTATTCTCCTGTCTAAGTCTCCCTAGGGTGGAATTACAGGCATGTGCCACTACATCTGGCTCACCAACTTTATTCTTTTTAGCAATCCCTCAGCACTCTAGTTCCTTAGTGTTTATGTCAAAAATTCTGTCTTTAGTTCAATGCAGTGTAAAAATGATAAAAATACAATACGAGCCAGGGATATAGCTCAGCGGCACAGCACCTGCCTGGCAAGTGTGAGACTGTGAGCTCAATTCCTGGTACAAAAAAAAAAAAAAGAAAGAAAGAAACAGTGTAACAGTATCAAAGAGGGTAGGGGAACAATATTCTTATGTCATAAATAAGTCTCTGCAGAACATTTTTCCCATTAAAAACTCACCCAAGCCAGTCATAATGGCACTATAGTGGCCTATAATCTCAGCTCTCTAGGAGGCTAAGGCAAGTGTCAGGGGAAGAAATCAAAATAAAGCAAAAAACCCATGTAACAAGAGAAATGGAATGCAGAGAGGAAACTTGTAATTCCTGGTGGGTGCCTGTCAGATGGCAGGCATTTGACCTAAAAGTTCATAGCTTGCTAAATATTAGAAATTATTGGCCCAATACAATCAATGAAAAAATGAGGACTCTAAGAGTTTACTTATCTCACTCTGAGGTAAAAGTGACATGTCTTACTATACTAGATTTCTTTCTTGAAAAAAGGAGATTACTTGATTTTTTTTTTTTTTTGTACTAGAAATTGAACTTAGAACCTTATACTTGCCAGGCAGGTGCTTATGCTACTGAGCTCTATCCCCGGCAATGATGTGTGTGTGTGTGTGTGTGTGTGTGTGTGTGTATGTATGTTTGTGTGTGTGTGTGTGTGTATATATATATATATATATATATATATGTTGTTTTTCCTGGTACTGGGAATCAAATTCACAACCTTGCACTTGCCAGGCAGGCATTGTGCTGCTGAGCTATATTCCTGCTGAAATTCTTTAGAGTCTGTCCATATGGCCTTTGGATCCTACCATCTAGCACATCCTTTGTTGAGCTGCACAGATTCAATGCCTTTACTATGATTAAATTAGATACATAAAAGTAGGCTACATAGTTCCTTCCAGCTGTCACTGAAATTCAAAGAAAGATTAGTCTGTGATATAATCAGCCTATCTGAATTTGCCTGCAGGTTCTAGGGATTGGACATCAGAGTGATGTTGCTGTGGAAACAGCAGAATATTAATTGGATGTACACTTGCTTGTGTAGCATTTTCTTTTCTCTCCATGATCTTTCTTGGGGAGCTGGGGGTGGGGTTTAAACCTAGGGTCTAGAGCATTTTAGGGAAGTGGCCTACTATCTATTAAGCCACATGCCTAGTTCTTTAATTTCTTGAGACAGGGTCTCTCTAAATTGCCTGGGCTCAAATTTTTGATCCTCCTGAGTAGCTGGGAAGAGAGCCATGTGCCACCATTCCTGACTGTGTCTAGTGGTCTCTTTTCTTTCTCTCATACTGGGAATTGAATCCAGGATCTTTGCACTGACCTATACCCCCAAACCTTTTTATTTATTTGTTTTTAATTTTTGAGAGGGCCTCACTAAATAACTAGGTTGTTCAAACTGGGTTTGTACTTGCAATCCTTTTTTTTCCCTTTGTGGCAGAAGGATTGCAAGTTCAAGAAAAACTTCTTCCCAGAGTGTTGGGGGGGGCGGTTACAGATGTGTGCCATTACACTTGGCATATCCAGTGATTTCTTACCTCCACTTATTTTCCTTTCCTCTGCAGAAGTTCCGGGGAGACCGTGGAGACTTCTTTGTTGGCTGCATCTTCACAGCAGAATTGAGCACCCCATTTGTGTCACTGGGTAGAGTTCTGATTCAGGTATGTATAAATAAAATGTCAGAAATAGTACAGGAGGCAACAGATGCTGTTCTTCCTTTGGAGATTGTAGGGTTTGGAGAAATCTCTTGATGCTAGGAATAATGGAATAGGAGATCTTTTAGCAGACTTAAAGGTCAGGTGGTCATCCAAGCCAACAGAGATGAAATTGTAGGTTTGATCCAAGTTTTGATACTGCTCATTATATTTTTCCCCTAGCCAGAGATTTTCTCCAGTCCATTGTTCTTACACTCCTGTTACTGGGTCTTAGGTCAAACTCAGCATCACTATTGGAAAAACTGAGGCTATGGACTACCATAGCTTCAATACACCAGTGCTCAGTAATCTTTTCTGCAAGTGTCAGAACACTAGATGCATGTGTAGGTATGAAGGAATTTGATAGCCTAGATCTTGATTAGTATATGCACTTGCTGTTCTATTTTGTTGTGAACCTTGCGCTAGTCATTCCCTGATGGCCCATCCTCCTGCTGACCTCATTTTCTCTTTCCCCTTTACAGCGAAAGCAGCAGCACACTGTTTTGTATAAGGTGAATGGAATCATCACGCTGACCACCTTCTTTTTCTGTCGGATCCTCCTTTTCCCCTTCATGTACTGGTCCTATGGCCAACATCAGGGACTAAGCCTGCTCCAAGTGCCATATAATATCCCTTTCTTCTGCAATGTGGCCAATGCCATCCTCATCGCTCCCCAGATCTACTGGTTCTCTCTGCTGTGCAAGAAGGCACTCCGGCTCTTTAACACTCCTCAAGACAAAAAGGATGGTTAACGGCTCCCAGGAGTTGGGCAGTGAGGGTTTCTCCTCACACTAGCTGCCTCTTCCACTCAGTATTCCATGGACCAAACTGTGCCCTAGGTGGCCTCAGCCTTTTGGGTATTGATAAGCAGATAGATGGCTACGAGTTTTTGTTTAAAAATATTCCTATTACCTCCCTCTTCTAATCTGCCCTTTTGCAAAAGCACTTTTTATGATTAATAGCTATTGGGTGCTGTCAGCTCTCTGCTAGCAGCAGAGCTGTTTTAATATAAGCCCAAGTTTTGATTCTTGGGTCTTATCTCAAGAGCTCTGGGAGGTTGAAGAATGAGGTATGATGTTGGTGGACCACAGTGCTGAGTGTCTAGGCACTCACCTATACTGGTGGCTACCTACCTTTGCAACTACTCAGGGCAGTACTCGCAGTACCGGGCCAGCAGAAGCAAATGATGACAACTTGGTTCTTAAAATGTTTTGCATCATTGGCCTGGGAATATCATTGTGGATATATAGTTTTTTATTGTTTAGTAGATAGTCCATTAATAGTTCTTTGCCTCGTCCTGTCCTCCTCCATGTGTCAACATTGAATTCCCATGTCTCAGAAGTCTCAAGTAGGAGAAAGGGTTGGCAACATGAAGAACTTGAGTAAGTAGGGAAGCCAGCAGAAGCCAGCAGTGTTGCAGGCTGACTTGGTAAAAGATCAGAATCAAACTTATGAGCTTACTGCAAGGAATCACAAATGTTACTCCCATTTTAGTACGACTCCTCATGCCTAGATTTCCTTATATCCACGTGCATAGGAGATATAGGGGCAAGCCAGGCATGGTGCCACATGCCTGGCATCCTAACACTGGGAGGCTGAGTCAGGAGGATGACATGTTTGAGCCTTGCCCCTAGTCAACCTGGTGAGACCCTGAGGAGGGGAAAAAAAAATCTGAGAACTAGGTCAGTGCAGCAGTCCTGGGTTTAATCCCTAGTACCACAAAAAAGAAAACAAAGCTGCATGTGGTAGTGCACACCTGTACTCCCAGCAGTCAGGCAAGAGGCAGGAGAATCACTGAGTTTGAAGCCAGCTTGAACTACAATGGTGAGACTCTGTCTCCAAAAACCAAAGCGAAACCCCAAAATGGACAAAGTGAAATGATGGTTTTAGTAGCTATTTACTTTGTAACTACCCTGACAATGTCCTTTTCATATGAAGTAGAAATGGAAATTCTGTACAAATATGAGATGTCTCATCTAGACCAAAGTCCTTTTTTTAGAGCCTCCTCATGAGCCAGAGCCCATTTTTATGTGGAGTATATTGCCATTTTACCATAGAAGGCTGGAGCGCAAGAGGGCGGCCATGCCTGTGGACCAGCACCTTCACTCCCATTTGCAAACAGGATCCTGTGGACCAGTGCCTTCACCATTTGCAAATGGGATCCTCTGGTGCCAACACTAATCATTCCTTATAACTAGGATGAGTTTGAGACTGCTACCAGGACTTTTTTTCAAGTGGTAGTCAGATTAGATTTAAAGTGCCTCTAATTCATTGTTCATGAACTTTTAAAGGACTGAGTATGTAACAGTGTCTCAAATTGTGACTGTTTCAGTCTTTAATAGGTGCCATTTTGAAAACATAAAACACTGTGGTTTTGTGTTTTACTGTTTACTGTCACTATCACAAGTCATCCATGTGGTGATTAAATTGCACTAATTTCCCAACTTATTCTCATTTGTTAAATAAATCAGTGCTGATTGCCTGTAATAACCGTGCTGTGACCTAAATGGACTGGCTGCCATGTGCTGAAGTTCCTGCAGATATAACTGGCAGAGGGTGTGTGTGCATGGTTTTAGCTTTCAGGAAGGCCTTCCTCAGACCTTACTGACCTGTTGGTTCAGGACCCACAAATACACTGAAGGTGCCCAGGATCAAGCCCAATGGTCCTGTGTAACTTTAGGCCTTCCCTTGTCTTCATAGGTGAATCTCAGGAACTGGGAAGATGGAAGCCCCATTATTAGTCACAAAGCAAGTTTGCTTAGGTGGAGGAGGGATCTTGAGTAGTGCCCCACTTTGAAGGAAGGTATGGATATGCAGGAGATGTGGCATCTTTTCTCTCCCAAAATACTATCTCCAACCAGTTCTTACAGTTTTGTAGTAACACCCTAGAAACCTTACATTCTCATTTTTTTGAGAATTCTGAACATTCCCTGATCCCACTGTACCTATCCTCTCAGCACATCTCAGCTGTTCACCAGCCCTGGATTCAGCACAGGCCAGCTGTGTTTGGAAACGGTTAGGGCTGGACAGCAGTCCTCCCTGCAGCACACACACATCCCTGTCATCCATCCTCAAGACCTGTTTCTTGGTGTGACCGTCTCATTACACAATGATGCGTGCCTCCTAAACACAAATCACACAGCCATTCTGGGGCAGAGGAGAGCTAGGTGAACATTCTTTTCCAAGTTCCTGGCCTTTCCAAGACACCTCTTGAAAAAGCATTAAATGTTGAAATGACTTGAAGAGGGTCTCAGTTTCAAAGAACACACCCTTGCTGGGCAGGGTGGGGCACACCTGTAATCCCAGAACTCAGAAGGCTGAGGCAGGAGGATCACATATTCAAGGTGATCCTCCTGAACTAACAGCAAAACCTTGTCTCAAAAAAACAAAAACAAAAACAAAACAAAACAAAACAAACACCTTGTGTGTTATATTTTTCTACTCAGTTCCACTTTAGGGCTTATTTGCCAAAAATCTAGGGTACGAAGTTCAGTTATGAATATATTTCTCCCAGTTTGATCTTACTGAATCTAAGTCCAATTTGAGTGTATTACTTCCAAGCTACTGCTAAAAGTCAAGACAAGCCGGGTGTGGTGGCGCACACCTTTAATCCCAGCACTGGGGAGGCTGAGGTAGGTGGAGCGTTGTGAGTTCGAGGCCGGCTTGGGCTACAACGCAAGCGCAAGACCGGCCTGAGCTACATAGTGCGACCCTGCCTCAAAAAATCAGGGCTGGGAGGTTGGCTCAGTGGCTTAAGCGCCTGCCCTGGCAGGCGCGAGGTTATGAGTTCAATCCCCGGTGCCGCAAAAA
Source organism: Dasyprocta punctata (assembly GCA_004363535.1). NCBI lineage: Eukaryota > Metazoa > Chordata > Mammalia > Rodentia > Dasyproctidae > Dasyprocta > Dasyprocta punctata. Next base: position 25,942 of record RJWM01010826.1, read on the forward strand.
AAAAAAAAAAAAAGTGAAGACAAAGGAGAATTTTATTATAGTTTGTATGTTACAAATACCTAAGAAACTATTTCGTTTACAGTTATTACCTTATGCCTTTTGTGTACAATCTGACATAACTGGAAAGCTTATGCATCTCCGTGTTAGCCCCTACAGACCAACCATGTTAGGGCCCAGTTTTTCTCTGACCTACAAAGCTCAGAAGTTGCTGATCTTCTGCAGCAGGGTTTGTCGCCGCTCCTCGGGGCTAATGTTCTCAGCAATGGACTTTAAGAAGCGCTGCTCATTTACCTTCTGGAGCAAGGCACTAACAGAAGGGTTGGTCTTGCTCAGGGTTTCATAGCAAGTGAGGACTTCCAAGGCCAGCACATAGAGTGGTTCACAGACCTCTTGGGGGAGCATGGCCATGATATGCAGAACATGACAGAACACCTGGGTATAAACAAACAGGGTTTCCTGGGTCAGGTTCTGGTCCTGTCCTTGGGCCCAAGGACCAACTGGCTGTATTAACCTAACTGAGTCCAGGAGGTTTGTCAGACTACCACAAAGAAGTCTGACTATATGGTTCCACCCTTCCATAGGAAGCCAGTTACGACAGCTTTGGCTACAGAGAAACTGGAAAGCTCTCAGGAAGAGTACAGAGAGTTGGAGCTCCTGGGCAAAGGGCTTCAGGTTGAGCAGGGGAACAAACTGAATATATTCCAGACTATAAGGGACATGCAGGAGCTGTTTCTCTAATAGTCTCCTGGTCAACTGGTAAAGGCACTGCCATTCCTGGGGGCTGCACCAAGGCATAACTTGCACCAGGGCCACCAGAAAGCCCTTGCTGAACAATCTGACCTCTTCAGGATTGCCCATATCCACCACCAGGAGGGAGAACATCTGCTCAGAGATTCTACTGGAGATACAGCAGCACTCCATCCAGGCAAGAAGCCCTGTGCCGGGCCCATACCCTGGGTAGGACTGAGAGGTCCACTCAGCCTCAGAAAGCTTGCAGATCTCAAAAAGTGTGGCTGGCACCTCACACTTAAAGTGGCCCTCAAAGAAGTTCTTCAGCCTCAGGCCCACAGTCCAGTCTAGCTGCTCCAACTTCCGGTGGAGCCAGGATAGGGACTTGATCCAGGTGTCTGGGGAGAAAGTCTCAGCATTTGCTAATACAATCTCACAGAGGAGCTCCAGGATGCGGATCACCAGATCCTTCCCCTCCAAAGAAAGGCACCGCTTTTCCTGAGGGAGCTGCCAGTACTTGCTGAAGCTATCCAGGAGCTGGCACAAGCTGTAGATAAGGGGGAATGGAGAACAGGTCTGCAGCCAGTATTCCTCTAGGCCCACATTTACTTCTAGAGTCTGGATGAAGATCTTCAGACTTACATCTATTTCTACAGTATCCAGTGTCAAGAAAGGCAGGACAAATTCCTTTAGCACCTCATCTGGCTCAAGAAGAACAGCAACTGGAATCCCTTGGGGTTTCACAGGATTCATCAGGCCACTCAGGAGCTCCAAAAACTGCTTTTCTTCCTTGGGTGTAGAGAACTTTGTCCAGACAGTTTCTTTGAGGCATGACACCATGAAAGTGGTGGATGGATTTGGCCCTTGCTCTTCTGTGAACCTAAGAGCAGGGAAGGCGGTGAGAATCTGAGCTAGGAACTTCTGAATCCCAAGACTGACCACGGCCATGCTGCACATCTTCTTCACTGTGACTTCTGGGTGCAGTATTATCAGCCGGGCCACAGAAGCAACCGCTTTAGCCAAGCCCTGTTCAGAGGGACTCTGTGCGAGCTGATTGAACATTGTATTGAGGTCTTCCTGAAAACTCTCCAAGTAAGGCAACAACCTATCCGAGAGGCCTTTTCGCCCCCAACAACGCAGGACACCTGAGAGCACTTTATTTTTGTCTGGCAGCAAGAGGTCTGCATAGCACTCCAGGATCAAGCTGATTACTTGCTTCATCTGTGATTGGGGAATGGCTCTGTCTGTCATACTGACTTCCATCACTGTCTCCAGCAGCCTTAGAACCAAGTCTGGCTCTCGGAAGAGAGCCCTGTTTTTAACCAGGCAGGACACCCACTCATCTGTGAAAGCCCATTTCTTCTCAGAAGCAAAAATGTAGCACATTTCCATGTGCCGATCCATCTTCTGCTCAATAATGGCCATAGCAATGGAGGCAGTGATGTCCTCAAAGCCCTTATTGCTCAGCACCCTGCTGGTTTTTCTCAGGAAGTCCCTGACACACTCTGCCAATTCAGAGACCACCTGCCTCTCCTCCTTGGTCAAGCTGGTGGTATCCAGGTACAGCTTCAAGTTCTGGCTGAACGAGGTCAAACTGTCACATAGCCGGTAGCTATCGTAATTTATCCCCTGGCTGCTGTTGAGCAGGGCCTGCAGTTCCTCGCCCCACTCCCGCAGCAGGTTGTGCATGAACTCAAACCCAAGGAAAATGGTCTCACGGGGTAGTTTGGCCAGGGAGGTCAGGCTGATATCTCGCTCTGCCTCCTTTACCTTCTCTACAAGAGCCTGTTGGTGGTATGGGTTCTGGGTGTCTGAGTTCCACACAGAGATCACTGTGGCCAGTTTGTCTAGATATATGGTTGCAGACACTTCCTGGGGGTCATCCTCCACCAGTGCAAACACGGTCAACATATCAGCCAAGTTGGCTAATGCACAGCACTTCATCCCAAGGCCCAGGATTCTCTTCTGGATTTGCTTCAGTCCTTTAAGCAACATGGCTAACAGAGGCAAGGTTGAACACACATCTGGGTCTGACTTAAACCTCTTTGGAGGATGAGAGAACTCATCAGTAGATGACAAGTACTTATGGGCCATGGTTCTAAAGTGAGACAGCAGAGGATCCTGCTGATTGCCCTTGTGTTTCATCATTTCCCACCAGACATCAAGGAAGAAGGCCACATCCTTGGAAGAAGTGTCAATTGTCATATGCTCCAAAAATCGCTCTAGTTCTGCTCGGCAGACGGTGGTAGGCAGGGCCATGAGGAGCTGGATGAAGAGTCCAGAAGCTTCCAGGGACTTGAGCAGCTCAAAAAGGACTGTGTGATTGATAGTAGGAATCATGTTGCCCACAGAGAAGAACACATCTTCCTGCCACCGAGTTTCAGTGTCAGGAGGAGTAGGAGGGTAGGGCTGAAGAACCTTGGCCCAGATGATGATCAGAGCTTTCTTCTTCCAGGCAAGTGGCTGGGAATGCACTGTGGCCGAGCAGATCTCCCTCAAGGCCTCCACAATGGGCTGCCCAACATGTTCCCAGTCAGACTTTGTCAGTTCTGCCAGTGCTTTGGGGCGGTACAGCTGCTCAGCCAGCAAGAAGCCCCCATGTAGAATAGTCATTTCTTCACAGATATTGAAGGGTCCTGTACACAGAGAAACCAAATAAAGAATGTAGTGAAAAGTTTTCAAAACAGGAAGCAGATTAGGTTGGCAGTCATTATCAAAGTTAGAGAAGATAAAGGCTTTAATTGACATCAGTGACAGAAGAGGGAAAGGGATGGCTGTGAGAGCCACTGAGAGCTGGAGTTATTAGGATTTAGCTGAGGAATAGAAGATGACTTCAAGCTTTCCAGTTGGGGAACTGGGAGGACAAGGGTCACCAACAAAAATGGAACACAGCTTGGTATAGGTATTGGCAGAGCACTTCCTAGCATGTACAAGGTTATGGGTTGGATCTCCAGTATGGCAGAAAAGAGAGAATTAGGGAACACAGCCAAGAGCTAGGTGTGGTGACACACGCTTGTTAATCCCAGACACTCAGGAGGCTGCAGCAGGAAGATGAGGCAGAAAGATCGTAAGTTTGAAGCCAGCCTGGGCAATTCAGTGAGGCACTATCACAAAATAAAGTTTTACAAAATTACATCTAGGTGATAGAGTACTTGCCTAGCAAGTGCAACGCCCCGGGCTCAATCCTCAGTAGCACATACACAACTACACACATTCACAAAAAACAGGGAATAGAGATAACAGGTTTGGAGGGAAGAAAAAAATCAGTTTTGATTATGTGGGAGTCTGAGGTAGAATATGGACAATGGAGCCGGGTGGGTGTGGTGGCACACGCCTTTAATCCCAGCACTCGAGAGGCTGAGGTAGGAGGAGTGTTGTGAGTTCAAGTCCAGCTTGGGCTACAACGTGAGTGCAGGGCTGGCCTGAGTTGCATAGTGCAACCCTGCCTCAAAAACCTAGGGCTGGGAGTTTGGAGTTTGGCTCAATGGTTTAAGTGCCTGTCTGCCTGGCACAAAGTTGTGAGTTTGATCCTCAGTGCCGCCAAAAAAAAAAAAAAAAAAAAAAGGGACAATGCAGGGTAATGCAGGGTTAGAGTTCAGATGCAAAGTCAGGCCTGAAAGCTGAACCTGGGAGGTGTCTGCCCAGAGGGGCTCACTGGAACTAAGGAAGTAAATGAGATCCCTTGAGAAGATTGTGGAAAAGAAAAGCTGCACTGTGAAGCAAGAGCCTCCAGCAGCAAGGGGTAAAAAGGTTTACAAAGAGCACAAGGGCAGTACCAAACTAGAGGGGGCACCAAGCACATTCCTGAAGGACAACAGAGCTTCTCAGCGATAACACAGACTGAGGGCACAGACCCAGAGCCACAGGCACAGAAACAATCAGATAAGCCCTCCCTTTCCTCTTTTTTTCATAACCTTGCCAATGGGTTTCCATCATTCCATCTTTTGAGGAAACAGGTCACCCCACAGCTCCTTTCAGTCCTAGAGGACAGGCTACTCATGGCCCTGCTTCTATGGTAGAAACCAGGAGGCAGCTACAGAAATACTGTACTAAATTAAAAAGTGAAGTCATTTCTTCAGGGAGCCTATGTATTGACAGACAGCCTGGAAGTTTTATCAGAAATGGTTTAAATCCTAGTTCGATCATTCAAAACCAATGTGACTTGGTAATTACTTCTCTGAGTCTCCTTTCCACATACATGTATGTAACAGACTTCATGGTTTAAACATGATATATACTAGCTAAGCCTTGGCACTGGGTTGCTGCCGTTATTTCTTAATTCCTTCTCCCAAGGATGGGCAAGGTTAAGGGTTTAGACCTCGGAATACAGGTTAGTGGTCCAGTGCTTGCATACTATACATGGGGGTCAGGGTTTGACCCTCACCAAAAAAATAAGATGAGCATGGTGGCACAAGCTTGTAATCCCAGCACTTGGGAGGCTGAGGCAGGAGGATTGCTGAGTTCCAGGCCAGCTTGGACTACACAGTGAGCTCAAGGCCAGCCTGAACTATATAGACACTGTCTCAAAAAAACCCCCACAAAATAATAAATAAATGAATTCTTTTAAAAAAAAAAAGTTTAAGCCTTCAAGAGTCTGATTAAGTTTAGTAAATGTTGGTTCCCCAAACCTTTCCATTGTTATCAGGACCAGAATCTTGTCACTATTCTCAGAACTCTGAAAGACAAAGGTAAATGGTTTGCCTAGCATATGCAAGGTCCTGGGTTCAATTTTCAGAACGGCCCCAGCCAAAAAAAAAAAAAAAAAAAAAAATTCATGAGCAGGGGATGGTGGTGCATGCCTGTATTTCCAGCACTTGAGAGGCTAAGGCAGGAGGACTGCAATGAGTTTGAGGTCAGCCTGGGCTACGCAGTGAGCTCAAGTTCAGCCTGAACTACCTAGAGACTCTGTCTCAAAAAACAAACAAAAAACCATAAAAGACAGATGATGAAGAATCATTAAAAGACAAATACTAGGGACTGAACCCAGGAAGCACTGAGCTACATCCCCAGTCCTTTTTAAAAATTTATTTATTTTTTGAGACAGGTCTCACTAAGTTCCCTAGCCAGGCCTTGAACTTGCAATCCTCTTGTCTCAAGTCTCCTAGGTAATTGGGATCCCAACCATGTGCTACCATGTCCAGCTTGGGTCATAACTCTTTATCAAATATATTTCTTTTAGCCTAGAAACTAAAATCAGAATACAACACTGCTCACTACTCAAGTATTCCTACTCCTCTCCCTTTTCCTGAAGACCAGACATGCCAGCTCTGTAGTCCCTCAAGATCACATCTACCCTACTTTCACAGGCCAGGAGCCAGCCCAGAAAATACTGATCCCAGGAGCCTAAAGAATACCCTACCCTGTCAACTTTTATGGGAGTATAAAAGGCCAAGAATCAGCACTGCTATGCAACCCACTTGTGAAAGCAATCCATCTTGGCTTCTGGTAACCAGGTCAGATTCCCAAGGTCTAGGTTACTGGGGGTGGTACAGGGGGAGTGTTTTTCTGGGAGTTAGGGTCCTTCTTTAGGATCAGGCTGCTCTCCCAAAGTACATTTCCTTGTGACTCTGTAAATTCAACTTTATTGCAGTTAGCTCAGCAGATGTTTGGTCCCCAACACCTACCTTCCAGACAATAAGTACTGTATGTACATTTGTTTCTCGAAAAAGCCCCAGAAGCAGTTAATAGTTTATCTCTAATGGTTAACTGGTGTGGGTAGGTGCCTACTTCTTGTTTGTTAAGTGCTTGCTTAACTCTCGTAGGCACTGCGCTAGGTGGCATACAACATATAAAACCTTTCAATCTTCAAAACAACCCTTTAAAGATTATTATTATTATTCCTGTTTTAAAGATGAGAAAATTGAGGCTCAGGCACAATTTGCTCAGGATGTCACAACCACAAAGTGGTGTGGCTGAGACAGAATATGCCACAGCTGCACGACTCCACAAACTCTTCAAGCTTTGCCACTCCACCACTGCGGGCTTGCTGGAGGCAGCCACAGCCTCCACAGTCTACTATTACTGACACGCTTTCGGGTACCGCACCCGTGGCTCTTCCAGGACAGCCTCCTGCTCTTCCTCTCCTTTAAAAGCGCACTCGCGAGGGTGGGCAAGCTTGGCAAGGAGCCACCGATTTCTATCAGCTCCACCCTCCCTCTTTCCAGACCTTCTCGAAAGCAAGCTGCACACAAGTTCATCAGCAAGCGCCACCTCCGCTGCTGTCACCCCTCCCCAGAACTGCGATCTCGACACATGCAGCTGTGCTCCACGGCACTATACCCAACACTACGTGCACGTGGCCACAAAGAAAACTCCCCCAGAACTCTGGGAGGAACACAGTGTCACCATCCCCGCTTTATCAACGAGTCCCGGGAGGGATAGTAAACTTGCTCAACAACTTAGCTGATGTTCAATAAATGAGACCGTCAGGTCGCCCGTGATTTCCCCGGGCGCACTCCAGCCCGGCATCGCCCAAATCACGTGCACAACCCACGTCCACTTCCCGGGGATCCAACTTCGCACCCGTTCGCGGAGGTTTATGCCGTGAACAGGGGAAGGGGGAAGAGACGGAAAAAGCCGGCCAAGGGGCAGCGCGGCCCGGGTCAGGGACGGCCTCCCGACGCCGGGTCTCCAAGGACACCCCGGCCCGGAAGTTTTCTTTGGCCCGGGCCCGCGCGGGAGGGCACAGCGGGAGGGGCACGTCGGGCCGCCCCGCCCGGGAGGCGCGTTGCAGGGTGCGGCCCACGCGGGCCAGGGTAGGGGAGTCGGGCACCCACCTAGGTCCATGGCGGCGATGCTGGCGGCGGCACGGGCCGCCCCTTTTCTCGGAGCCTGCCAGCGCGACGCAGGCGCCACGGCACAATGGGAGGCGCGGGAGGGCGGAGCCAAAGGCCCCGCCCACAGCCTCGGTCCCCTTCCCTCGTGGCCCCCGCCCCGCCCCCAGGTCCACACCGCCTCGTGCGCACGCGCGCTCCTCGCCAACGAGCCCGCGGTTTCGCGGCCGCCCAGCCCACAGCGCCCTCTCTCGACCTCGCAGACAGGTACGCTGTGCACTGCCCCTTTGGGGATTTCCTGAATCCAGGTGGTCCTGTCTACAGTCCCTGTGCCCACGTTCCCCCTCACGGGAACCCCGGATAGCTCGCGCACACAGTTCACCCGCACGAAAGCCGTTCCCTCAAGCAGCTTACTCTGCAGCACGCACATGGCACTTTGGAATCTTCCTCCCCGCAGAAGGGGCCCAGATCTCACACTCTGCCTGGCCCAGGCCCACAGACACAATTACCTTCAATGCTCTTCACACCACACTGCCTCCTTCGCACAATGACCATAATCCTTAATTTTCCAAGATGATGGATGCCTTTGAAACTACTGTTTCAAAGAAAACAGAAACCCGGTGTGGTGGTGCACTTGTAACCTTAACGCTAGGGAGGCTGAGGCAGGAAGATCCCCCATGAAGTGGAGGCCAACCTGGGCTAGTGAGTTCAAGGCCAGCCTAGACTATAAATTGAGACCGTGTCTGAACCAAAACAAAACAAAATGTACTGTGAGGTGGATCCAGTCCAGCAGCCTCACGTGTGTACAGCTATTCTCTTCTCGATTTTTTGTGTCAGGTGTCACCCGGAAAGAATAGAGGAACCCAACCTCAAGTACCCCAATGTGCCAAGCGGAGTTTGAGCTGGCTTGCACTGCCATCAAGGAGCTGAAGGGTCCTGTGAGTGACCAGGAGAAACTGCTGGTGTACAGCTTCTACAAACAGGCCACTCAGGGTGACTGCAACATCCCTGCCCCTCCTGACTCTGACATGAAAGCCAAGGCCAAGTGGGAGGCATGGAGCATGCACAAAGGGATGTCCAAGATGGAGGCCATGAGGGTCTACGTTGCCAAAGTGGAAGAGCTGAAGAAAAAGGAGGCTGGCTAGGGACACTTTAGCATGCACAAGTAGCATGGCTCCTCAGGTAGGGGATGGGCTTCTTAGAAGATCTTGATGGCTGAACTGTCCTGAACAGGTAGCAAGGTTAGCTAAGATATCAATAAAGCACTTAAGCTGCCTAAGAATGACTGTATATTGCTGGGAAAGAGAAACTCAGTGACTTCAGAGTCCTAGGGAAGTGTCTAAATATAAAAGCAAAACTCTTCACTGGGTAAAATGCCATCAAACTGGCTTTCTGGGTGGTTGTGAATGTGTTCCCTACTTTCCTGTTTCACAGCATATGTAAGCGATTTGGCAGTAGAGGGGATGATGGGAGAATCAATGCTACGAAAATGCCCAAGGTTAGCCAGACATAGTGGTATATGCCTGTATGGATGCTGAGGCAGGAGGATTGCCACAAGTTTGAGGCCAGCCCAGGCTCTACAGAGTTCAAGGCCAGCCTGAACTGCTGACCCCATCTCAAAAAAAAAAAAAAAAATCCAAGCTTGGAGGTGAGAACATTCTCCAATGACCATCACCTCTAAGCAGCTTGAGGCCCCTGCCCCTATGTCTTCAGGGGCTGCTGACTCAGCAACAACCCAGCACTAGAGGGGAAAAGGACTCTGTCTGCCAAAAAAGCTAAGGCCAAGCCCAGAAGTGCTTAGTGGAACACAGTTCAATGAAGTTACTTTTTTTTTTTTTTTTTTTTTTTGGTACTGGGGATCAAACTCACAACCTCACGCCTGCCAGGCAGGCACTTACGCCACTGAGCTAAATCCCCGGCCCTATTTTTTGAGACAGGGTCTCCCTGTGCAGTTCAGGCTGGCTTTGAACTCACTTTGTAGCCCAGGCTGGTCTCAACTCACAAGGATCCTCTGAAGTTATTACCTTGAGAAGCCAACCATTTAGCAACACAGTAGTGAAGTAACTGATACAACTAAACACAGTAGCTGAGTTAACAGTCTAGCAATAGTTTCAAAATTCCCAGCACTGATGACTCATCTGAAGCCTAGCAATCAAAATTTTCTGGGGACTACCAAATAGCTAATCCTAGTATCTGTATGTGAATCTGTATAAGACAAAATGCTATACACAAGTATGATTATATGAGACTTGTTGTAAGAGCACAGAACATCATCTAAGAAAGGCTAAAGTACTCGAGTTCAGCTTCTACTCCACATAAATCATCAGGGAGGCATCACTACATAACCACTGTGCCTAGTGGCTGGGACACAGAGTGCTAAGTAGTCTTAAAGACATTTTAGAGGAACAGGTCCCCTGTGGTATGGCATTTCCTAGAATTTTTCCACAGTTAAAAATTATTTTCTAGCCAGGCATGGTGGTGCATACCTGCAATCCCAGCAGTCAGGAGACTGAGACAGGAGGATCACTGTGAGTTGAAGGCCAGCCTGGACTATATAGCAAGACTCTCAAAAAACAAAACAAAAAATTATTTTCTAGCCAGGTGTAGTAGAGTGTACATGTAATCTAGGCACTGAGGCTGAGGCAGGAAGGTGGCAAGTTTGAGCCCAGCTGGGCAACCTAGCACTGTGAGACCCTGTCTCAAAATAAAAAAAGGACTGGGGGTGTAGCTCAGTGCAAAGGCTCTGGATTGAATCTCCAGTACTACAAATAATAAAGTATATCTAGGATACTACAGTGACTAAACAACTATTATAGATATAAACTGGGCTAGAATTACACTGTAAAACTGCTTTTTTTTTTTTTTGGTGGGGTGATATTGTGAAGATGTTTTTATACTATGAGGACCATGATTCATGTTAAATGCTAACAGAAAAATAATGAACCTTGCTCCAAATTGTGGCAGCAATTTGAGAACTATAAGTATGCTAAACCATTTAGCAAATCACTATAGACTCTGGTAAAATAAAAAGGTGTCATAACTAGAACTGCAGAAAGTAATTATAAGAGAAATAGTGATAGCCAAGCATCATGTCACACCTCTGTAATCCAACCACTCATGAGGCTGAAGCAGGAAGATTACAAATTTGAGGCCAGCCTGAGAAACAGAGGAAGATCCTGTCTCAAAATAAAAAATAAAAAGGCACAGGGAATCAATGAATGGATAAGGATATGGTATTTTTATACAATGGAGTACTACTCTGCTACAAAGAAGGATAAGCTTGAGGCATTTCTAGGTAAATGGATGCACTTTGGTACCATACTCTTAAAAGACAAGACATACCATGTACAGGTACAAATTTTCTATGATGAATGTTATCATTGTGTCTAAAATGTACGAATAAAATTAAACACACACACACACACACACACACACACACACACCTAGGCACAGGGATATACCTGAGTGCAAAGGCTCTGGGTTTAATCCCTTATACTGGGGGGGGGGGGAAGGGCACATATTGATCATTGAGGCCAGGACAAATTTCCTACTCATTTTTCATAGGGTTAAGAGTATTGTTAGGCTACACAGTCAAACTTCTCAACTCTTCCATGAATTTCATTGGACGAATTGGAAATGTCCTTGTTATGGTTTGTGTTTGGAAGTCCCTCCAAAGCCTCAAGCAGTCATGGAGGTGGCTGAATCTAGAGTTTGTGATTGGTTCATTGTCTAGCACTGAAATTGGCAGTGTGAGTGCTGCACCTGCCCATGGGTGGGTAGCCAACATACAACATAAGGGAGGGAAGGAGGTATGCTTTGCCCTTTTGCCCTTTTTGGTTCTTGTTGCTTGTGGCTGCCATGAACAGCTGCCCCTCAGCCACCCCACCCTGCTTTGGAATCAGCTAAGTATGAACTGAAACCTCCAAAAACTGTAAGCTAAATAAACCTTTCCTTCCTTCATTTTGGGTGTTGGGTATTTTGTCCCAGTGAGAGAAAAGTAACCAAGACAGTGTAAAAATAGTGAAAGTATAGTAGCTGTGTGTGACAGGTGAGATGGGCAGAAAGTCACATAAAGGACCACTGAATGTACACAGTTTTGCTAATTATACCACAATGGAATAAAGTTAATGCACAGAATTCATATGGCTAATTCTCCAGGGTGACCTAGGAAAACCTGTGCAGCATGGTCATTCTAAATCTCTGGATTCAAACACAAGACAGGTTTGAACTTGCACTTACAGCTATATTATAGGAACTTACCCCCCTCCAAAAAACAAAACCACCATGTCTTAGTTACTTTTCACTCGTTGCCTAGACAAAATAGCTGACGCCCAAAATTAGGGAAGAAAAAGTTTATTTCTTACAGTTTCTTGGGAGTTTCAGTCCATACTCAGTTGGCTAGACAACAAACCAATTACAAGCGCCAGACTCAGCCCCATCAAAAGTATATGAGGACTTGGGGGGACATAGTATCACCCAATACACACCACTATGAGATTACAATTCTGGGGAAAGATTCTCAACTTCATCATTTGGAGCACCAGCTTGCACAAAATATCTTTCTGAATTGGGGTTGTAGCTCTTTGTAGGGCACTTGCCTTAGCATGCTGAGGCAGTTCCTAGCAACCCTACCCCCCCACAAAAAAAAATCTTTCTTATAGCATTATTTTTTCTGTATAAAAATCAAATTTAAGTCAGTGTGGAGATTCCTCAAGAAGCTAGGATTAGAGATCCCATTCAACCCAGCTATCCAACTTCTGGGCATTTTCCCAGAAGAATTGAAAACATCATACCACAGTGATATCTGTGCACCTATGTTTATAGCAACACAATTTGTAATAGCCAGATCTTGGAAACAACCCAAGTGCCCATCAATCAAAGAACGGATAAAAAAGATGTGGTATTTTTATACAATGGAGTATTACTCAGCTATTAAGAAAGATTGCATTGAGACTTTTATAAGTACATGGACACGACCTGAGACCATACTCATAGGTGAGATACATCAAACCCACATGTGTAAATACCGTATTGTCTCCCTAGTGTAAGAAACTGCAAAAGTATATATGATCCAAAATCTGTAACAAATACTATGTAAGGCTAAAAAACAGCTAAAAAAAAATCAAATTTATAGCTGGGTGTGGTGGCACATGCCTGTAATCCCAGCACTCAGAGACTGAGGCAGGAAGATTGTTGCAAGTTTGAGACCAGCCTGGGCTACAAAGTGAGCTCAGGGCCAGCCTGAATTGCATAGCAAGACCTCTGATGAGGCCTTCATCAACTTGATGTAGTATATATGAAGACATCTTCCTCACTTATTTGGCACATTTTAATGGTTAAAATAGTAATTGTTTTTTTTTTTCAGACAGGGTCTCACTATGCAGTTCAGGCTGGCCTCTAACTTGTGGCGATCTTCTTGCCTCAGCCTCGAGTATGGGGATTACAGGCACATCTGCCCTCACAAATGTAATTATTATACTTCTCTTGTTTTTTACTTTCTGTAATCTCTTTTTCTCATTGATCATACCATCCCCACTAAGATGGAAAAGTAATCATAACTTTTAGTTTAAAATTACTGGTTTTGGTTTAAAATCACTAGCTGGATTGTGCAGAAACAAACTTCAGGATTCCTGGATAAAAAGCCAAAGTTTATACACTAAATGACTTCAGGGTCAATAAAATATTAAAGATCGCAACACAGGAAATCATAACAGTGAAATAAATAAAAGGGGGCTGATCTCTTAAAGCCAGCATGTTCCAGGTGAATAAACAACATTAATTTCCACCACGCATGGTGCCATCTGTCATCCATAGCTGTACATTTAAGAGAGAAACACTGGTCTGTTAAAATTCAAGATAAGCAGACAGAGAACTAGTGTGTGTTTAGTTACTTAGTACTTACATAAGCTACTTCTTTTTCACTAACAAGCTGAGGGCTCCCTCATAGCATCCCAACACACTGGGGATAGTATAGTACTTTCTTTTCATGAGAATAGTATAGTATTAGTAGAGGTAAACACTTAAGGATTGCTTAGTGTCACAGAAAATTTGAGAATTAACAAATCATAGAGCCAGCAGTTTGTATAGGAAAAAAAAAATGCAACAATTTCTGAAAGGAGGAATGCACAACTTGTTTGCTTTGAAATTCATTTTTCCCTAACAGTGAATTTAAGCCAAATGAAAGGTGCTGTGGAACTATACAAGGATATTTTCCTCCCAGTAAAGTAAGAGCACGGTTGTGAGAAGGGAAGCTGAAACTCACCTGCAAACTGCCACTAAAGGAGAACAGCAGAGGTGACGAGAACAGAAATTTTTTTATGAGTAATTCTGGCACTGTTATCCTTGGAGTCAATCCTTTCCAGTCTGTCTAGTTTATTCTCTAAAGTTAACCTGGCTACCACTTTAAATAATGAGACATAAAGACTCATATAACAGCCTAATCTCAGCAGCTTTTTTGGGGGAGTGGGTACTGGGAATCAAACTTAGCACCTCATGTTTGCCAGGAAGGCGTTGTGCCACTAAGCTAAATTCCTGTCCTCTTTTAGAGTCTTTTGAAACAGGGTCCTACTATGTAGCTCAGGTTGGCCTTGAACTCGTGACAATCCTCCTCCCTCAGCCTCCCGAGTTCAGAAGCATTTTTAAAAATTAATTTTATTGGTACACGTCTGATATACATAATGATCACATTTATCATAGGGAATCTGGACCCTGTACATAAGAAGCATTTTTTAAAAATTTAGTAATGAATATACCAACTTGTGTAGAACCAAAGAGAAAACGATTTTTTTCACGCTGAAGGAATAATTTAAACTATTTTAAAATCCTTTCTTGAGCGGATTAAAAAATTATTAAAAAGTTAATACAGTGCCAGGGGTATCAAAACACAATATATCTTTGTTTGTTCTTTGGCTACTCAAAATGTAAAAGCATATAAAACAGGAGTTTAACTAAGTCTTTTTTTGTCCAAGGAACGGAATTTTTATTTTTTATTTTATTTATTATTTTTTTGGTACCCGTGATCGAACTCATGACCTCATGTTTGCCAGGCAGGCACTTAGGCCACTGAGCTAAATCTCCGGCCATAGGGATGGAATTTTTAAAAAAGAGCAAAATTTAAAAAACAAAATGTTGAATGTCAAGACTACCTTCTAGAGCAAGATATTAGGACAGCTTATTATCATGACGTGCTTGGAGTATAACCATCATAGCAACTGATTTGGAATTACTTGAACATTTGCTCCAGTAAAATCAATGCTTTTTTTTTTTTTTTTTTTTGGTACCAGGGACTGAATTCATGACCTTGCACTTTGCCAGGCAGGCGCTTACGCCACTGAGCTATATCTCCAGCCCCCAAATCTATCCACATTTTGATGATTCACAGTTCATCAAAACTCCTTCCATCCCCAACCAAGGAGAGGTCCCTTAGAGCTGTCCTAGCCTAGAAAATAATGTTACTAACTTAATACAGTTACCCAGAATGTGTCATTCCAGTGACAGTGCAGATTACAGCAGTAATTCTCCTTTACTTGGAGCAATAATATTCAGATTTCATTTCTAAAACATACTAGCACTTTCAAAGATTGAAATACACAAATCTTCATCAGCCAGGCTTCCTTGCCTGTACAAGATACAACTAAGTAGTAAGAGCATTTATCATAAGCAGATACATCAGGGTTCCAGGTCTAGGTGGGAATTACAAATGCTTGTTCCACGTGATGTCCTCCATTAACCTGAAGCCTTTACTTTATTTCTTTTAGCAAACCACTCATCACTTTTATCTGCTGCCATTGCCTGTGGAAACAAAAATTGAATATACATTTATTTCAAGTCTGAAAAACGAAAGATATAGCTCGCTTTGTACTTCACTGCACTGTCCACAAAGGAGAAATTAACATTTAAACAGTGTTCATCTGGGGCATTTTATTGAAAGTGAGAGGAGATGCTGGTGGATATCCGAGTAAAGGGCAAAGCCTGAAGCTGGGAAGTACAGCTGGCTGATGTGAGAGCAGGACCACACACGATGCTAGGTTCTGAAGTCTTTGGTAGAACAGAACTCCCCCTCACCTCCAGGTACCAGGGATCGAACTCACAACCTCACGCCTGCCAGACAGGTGCTTAAACCACTAAGCTAAATCCACAGTCCTGTTTTTTGAGACAGGGTCTCACTATGCAGTTCAGGCTGGCCTTGAATTCACTTTGTAGCCCAGGCTGGTCTTGAACTCATGATGATCCTCCTGCCTCAGCCTCCCAAGTGCTAGGATCACAGGTGTGTACCACCACGCCCAGCCTAAACAAAACTCTTTAGTGCTCATGAGGTTCAGTTTGATCATGAGATAAAATATGAGAAATTATTTGATCTTTTGGCTATCAGGAGTAAAACAATTCCCTTTTTACACCTTATTCCACCTATTCTTCTAATACTGGTTCTACTGGGTTCATTTTGTACTTTTTTTTTGGGTACTGGGGATCGAACTCACAACTTCACGGTTGCCAGGCAGGCACTTATGCCGCTGAGCTAAATCTCCAGCCTGTACTTTTTTTTTTTTTTCGATTTTTTGAGACAAGGTCTCACTATGCAGTCCAGGCTGGTGTTGAACTCTCTATGTAGCCCAGGCTGGCCTCAAACTCATGGCGATTCTCCTGCCTCAGCCTCCCAAGTGCTGGGAGTATAGCACATATTCAATGTTTTGAAAACTGCTGAAAAATCAAGTGTGACTAAAATAGGACAGCAGCTGCTGGATTTGGCAAGATGGATGTCACCAATGATGTAAACGCAAGTACTTCATTGAGACACAAGAGCCAGTGCAGAGCAGAATGAAATCTAAGTGAGAGATGGATTTCTAAATTAGAAATCTGTTAAGAATCAATTAATAGCAAAAGTTGGAGAGACTTCAGGAGAAGGAATCCTTCTGTACTGTTGGTGGGAACGCAACCTAGTACAACTACTATTGAAATCAGTATGAAGATTCCTCACAAATCTGAAACTAGAAATTCCATTTGACTCAGATATTTCCCTTCTTGTCATCTTCCTGAAAGAGTTAAAGACAGTGGTACATGCATGTCCATGTTTACAACAGCAGTTTATAACAGCTAAATCTTCAAATCTTGTATCAGCAGATGAATGGATGAAGGAAATGTAATATTTACATACTATGGAGTAGTACTCTGCCATAACACAAGATAAATTTGAGTCATTTGTAGATGCATCTTTTTTTCTTTTTTTTTTGCGGCACCGGGGATAGAATTCACAGCCTCACACCTGCCTGACAGGCGCTTAAGCCACTGAGCCAAACTCCGGGCCCTAGCTTTTTGAGGTAGGGTCGCACTGTGTAGCTCAGGCTGGCATCGCTCTCACGTTGTAGCCCAAGCCGGCCTCGAACTCACAATGCTCCACCTACCTCAGCCTCCCAAGTGCTGGGATTAAAGGCGTGAGCCACCACGCCCGGCTTGTAGATGCATTTTGAAACTGTAATGTTAAGAGAAATCAGACACACAAGCTTAAATATCACATGATGTCTCTTATGTGAGAAGCTCAAATCATAAACAAAAAGCAAAATAAAAGATAACAGAAAGTAGGGAGATAGAATTTTCTCGAATGGGAAGGGGAGTAAGAGATGGAGGGGAAGGAAAGGGGAAGGGATGAGCAAAGAATTAAGATGTGTTATGTACATGTACCAACCCCTCATAAGCAATGTAACTATTATGTACTGCAGACATGTACTAACCTTTAAAAAAAATGTACAAAAGGGATAGGGTCAATAAAAGTTATTTTAAAAATGGGAGTTATTGGAGCTTGTTTGTATGCTGATGAGAACAATTTACTAAGAAGGAAGAGACTAATGCTGTGTAGGAGGTGAGATGCCCTAAAGGCTAAGTGAGTGAGAGGCATGGCATTTCCATTCACTGAGCAGAATAATGATGCTTGTTTATGACGGCAGTAGTTCCCTTAGGCAGCTGGAGGCTGTGAGAAGCTGTGGGTGCTAAGTCCACAGGGAGGTCACACAGGTGGCCATGAAGACAGGTTCCAGGCTAAAAAGTCATCCCAACAGCAAAGGGCACAGTTCTGACAGGAGAACCTGGGCCCCACTGCTTTGGCCCTTGCCCACACCGTATACTACCCTTCTTAGGCTGTAGGGATATAAAAAATAGACTCACATCATCCAACAATTTGTTTCCTTCTGGATCCATCCTAGAAAGTTCTCGAAATGCTTCATCCCCAACAAAGCAAATTTCATGTCCATCCTATACCAGCAAAGAAAAAAACAATTTAGTAAAAAAGGTATCTCTGAAGAGACTCAAGTAAAGCCTGTTTAACTCGTTGTTATAATACTTACAGGGTCAGCCAGGATGACGACTTGTACGGTTGCCTTCCCAGGGGTATCAAGACTCACCAGGGGAGTCAAGATCGTCTGATTCTCCCTTCTCATCAAGTCTTCTAAGTCTGGCAACTTGAGGAAAACAAAAAGGTCAAGTGAGCAAGGGTCACACACTACTTTTATGACATGACCCTCATTAGTGCTAGGGGAGTATCTGATCAGAAAGAAGCAAGGCACAGCCAGGCGTGCTGGTGCACACCTTTAATTCCAGTACTTGGGAGGCAGAGGTAGGAGAAGCGTTGTGAGTTCGAGGCCAGCTTGGGCTACAACACGAGCGCAAGTCCAGCCTGAGCTACATAGTGCGACCCTACCTCAAAAAACTAGGGCTGGGAATTTGGCTCAATGGCTCAAGCGCCTGTCTGGCAGGCACGAGGTTGTGAGTTCAATCCCTGGTGCCGCAAAAAACAAACAAACAAACAAACAAAAAAAAACCAAGGCACCACTTGATTTCGTTATCTCAGTAGTTTTTCAAATAACTGTTGAACTTGATACTAAAGCCACAATCAGAATGAACGTAAGAAAGGAAGGCCAAGGTTAGCTGGGTTGAACTAGTTTGTCAAAGAGCTTAAGCAACAGATCTGGTAATCAAACCTTACCTCTCTCTGGGGACAAGAAAAGGCAATTCTTCCAAAAGCTGCTGCATGATCAACTGAGCCCTTGATGCCCTGGAGCTCCAGCTTACACTGAAAAGAAATAAGAAGGTGGGTTTATGCTTTCAGGCAAGTCATACATGCATGTAGTTTAAAAATTAAATAGTACGAAAAGAATGAAGTACAAATGAAGTCTCCCTCCTGTCATACAAGGCAATCAGTCAGCAATTTCTCATGTATCCTTCTAGATACATTTCCTACCTCTCTTCATCCTTTCCTCTTTGTTTGTTTGTTCTTTCTTTCTTTTTCTTCTTCTTTTTTATAAATGGTAATGGGACTGGAACCCAGGACTTCACGTTAGGCAAACATGCTAGGCAAATATTCTACCAAAGAACTGCATCTCCAGCCCTTCTAAAGTTTTATTTATGTATTTTTCTACTATTGATAGTTGAACCCAAGGTTAGCTGAGCTCCTTTCCCAACTTTTTAAAATTATGAGACAGTCTCACTAAGTTGTGCAGACTGGCCTTGAACTTGTGATTCTCCTGCCTCAGCCTCCTGAGTAGCTGGGATTACAGACATGCGCCACTGCACCTAGCTCTATGTTTCTTTTTCACACAAATGGCAGCATAATTCCACACCAGCACATAAAGACTTATACCAGCTTTTTTGGCAGCTGTATAATAATCCCTTCTATTAATGAGCCATTGAAATATCCCTTTAATCCATGGGCCATAGAGCGTCTTACATTTTGCTATTGCAAACAATGCTACAACAGATAACTTTGCATACACTTCTTTTTGTGTATGCATGAGGAAGACATCTGTAAAATAATTCTAAGAAGTAGAATTGCTGGGTCAGAATACAAAGATTCAATGAGGTTCAAATGCTAGGTTATGATCATTGTCTTTTTTTTTTTTTTTTTTGGTACCAGGGATTGAACTCCTGCCAGGCAGGAGCTGATGCTGCTGAGCTAAATCCCTGGCTAATGATCACCGTCTTTATCTCTTCTGACTAAGCAATTCCACTGTTCACTCTTTTGTTTTTGGGGTGTTGGGAATAAACCCAGGGCCTCAAACGTGCTAGGCAAGCCCTCTACCACTGAGTCACATCCCCAGCCCATTCTACTTCTAAAAGGATATATTCCCAAATACAAAAAAGGTGCTTAATAGTGAGGTTATCACTAATTTGTACTTTCTTCTTCTTTCTGTTTATCTGTATGTATACGGAATCATTGTGAAGAAACTGTGAGGACAACCTTCATGTGAGACACTTAGAAACTCTCTAAGATACTCACCTGGTTCTCAGCATAGCCCAGCAAAGCTCTCTGCTTTTCTTCATCCTGTTCATAAATGTTCATTCCCAGGAGATCAGACCAGTAGCTCACGGATTTCTGAAGATCAGACACTGCTAGAGTTACTTTTAATACAGGATCTGCAGGAGAATAAAACAGTAGGAAAAGAGGTCAGTTCAGTGGAGTAAAATAAAAACACTTAAACAGGCTTATGTACATGTAAGAATTTAGTTTACAGGGTGTAGCCTACTGGTGTGGTGCGCAACTAGCACATGCAAACTTAGCTTTGGTCCTCAGTAACCACTGCCCCCTAACCATCTCATTAGGTGATGACGAAAAAGGATTCCCAGTCAGTATAAAAGGGTATCTCATTCAAAAAATGACACTAAAGCTGGGCATACTGGGACATACCTGTAATTCCAGCACTTGGGAGGCTGAGGCAAAATGATTCCTGTGAGTTCAAGGCCGTCCTGAACTACATAGCAAAACCCTATCTCCAAAAAAACCAAAAGAGAGCCGGGTGTGGTGGCGCACGCCTTTAATCCCAGCACTCGGGAGGCTGAGGGTAGGAGGGGCATTTTGAGTTCGAGGATGGCTTGCGATACAATGCGAGTGCAAGACCAGCCTGAGTTACACAGTGCAACCCTGTCTCAAAAAAACTAGGGCCAGGAGTTTGGCTCAGTGGCTTAAGTGCCTGCCTGGCAGGCGTGAGATTGTGAGTTCAATCCCTGGTGCCACAAAAACAAAAACAAAATCACAAAAGAGGCCAGGGATTAGCTCAGTGGCACAGCACCCGCCTGGCGAGCATGAGGACCTGAGTTCAATACCCTGTACACCCCTCACCAAAAAAAAAAAAAGCAAGAAAGAAATGGTTATATATCTAAATTGAATGGCAAAATACATTCCTGATGGGTTAAGAAATTAAGTTTAAAGAATGAAACCAATAAAATATAAACACAAGTGATCATTATTCATATAATTTTGGATTAGAAGAAGATTTGTATCTTAATCTGAGATGAAGATAGAAAAACTATAAAAACGTCTGCTAGGTTAATCACACAAGATGGAAAACCATTAGACGAAAAGAATTACAAGGCTGGGATGTAGCTCAGTGGTAAAGTGCTTGCCTAGCATGCACAAAGCTCTGGGTTCCTACCACTGTGGTGGTGGAGGGTGGGCGATGGGGGTAAGGGGGCAGGGGAAGGAGTTACAATTAAAATTAGAGTGAACAACACAGCAGGGAAAATTTTTTGCAAAACACAGGACAAAAAGTTCGTAGTATGTGAATCAGCAAGGCACAAACCAGTTCACAAAAGAAATGGAATGGTCAACCAACCTTTGAAAAATTATTTAATTTCACAGTTAAGGAAATTAGAATTCAAATAAAATCTTTCATCTAACTGGCAAATACTGTATTTTTGTGTGTTTTAATTTTTTTTGTTCTTTTGGTAAATAATTGTAAAAGACCTCAGTATTAACTGTAGAGCAGGGGGTGATACTTGGTGGTCTGTAAATTAGTACATTTCTGGGCAATGATTTGACAGAATGTATCAAAAGCTTTAAAAATATACATTATTGAAAGAATAAGTCTGTTTGCAGGAATTCAAGAAGTAACTGCGGATGTACAAGGGCTTTCATCACAAAGACATTCCTCACAGTATCCTCCAGAACAATGAAACTCTAGGAACATAAATATTTAACAGAAGAGAATTGTTTATCTTCCTGCAATATAATAATGCAATGGAATTCCTGGAATGGATTATTAAAGGATGTAGACATATTTTTGGATAAAAGATTAGAAACATACACTCTAAAAAGTTCACAGTGGTTATCACTGGATTGTGGCACTGTTTTTTTTTTTTTTTTTTTTTTTTTTTTTTTTGCGGCACCAGGGATTGAACTCACAACCTCACGCCTGCCAGACAGGCGCTTAAGCCATTGAGCCAAACTCCCAGCCCTTTTGTGGGCACTGTTTTCTTCATTCTTTTGTGTCTGTGTCTTGCTGAAGACTAAACTGGGAGCCTTGTGCATGCAAAGCAAACACTACCGCTGAGCTACACTCCCAGGCCGTTTTATTAAAATTTTTATTTTGCATACTGTTTTGCTAAGTTGCCAGACTGGCCTCAAACATGAGAGCCTCTTGCCTCAGCCTCCTAAGTAGCTGGGATTACAGGCATTCACCACCATGCCTGGCCTCTCTTCAGTTTCTGCTTTCTGTGTATGTATGAACATGTGCATACATGTATCATGTGTGTGCCTATTTAAGAAAAAAAATCTGTTTATTTTGTAAAAAGAACAAAAGTTATATTAAAACACTTAACACCTGGCTGGGTTATAGTTCAGTGATGTAGCATTTCTTGAAATGCCTCTTGTTGGCAGATGCAATTTGTTTTTTCCATTTATTTCAAAATAACAAATCCTAGTTGCCCCAGAACCTGAAGAGATACAGGCACAGGAATGGAAATCAGGTAAAACCATACATGAGTGAGTGAATCAAAAAAAGAATGGATACCAACTAGCCTGACAGATTTGACTACATTACCAAGGGGAGATTCATGCCCAAAGGTATTACCATTACAGAGGTCAAAAAAATTTTAGGATTGTGGAACTCTCCATTATTTTAAGTCTAGGTTGAGTGTCTCTTAAAAAAGTGCTTGGGGCCAGAAGCGTTTCAGATTTTGAAGTTTTTCAGATTTTGGAAAATTTGTACAGACTTCACCGCTTGTTCATCCCTAATCCAAAACTCCAAAATTCAAAATACTCCAAAATCTGAAACTTTTTGAGTGCCAAGTTGATGCTTCAAAGAATATTTGGAATTTTGGGAACAGGGATACTCAACCAGTATTGAAACATCATTAAGGGTACAGAAAAAAAAAATATGTATGGGAGTTAACTGCAAGAGTTAAGGGTTAAAGTCAGTATGTAAAATAATTCCCACTTATCAACAAAAATAAACATAAAACCCCTTAGGTCTCCAGCAAAGTGCAGAAATACCATTTCTCAGTAAGTCCCACACAACCAGCCCAACCTCCCACATCGACTTGGTCTTTTGCTGAGTATCAGACGAAAAACAAGTAGCATTAAACATTACAATCAGCCCCAGCATTTGGGATCTGAGGCAGCCCAGTGGGGGAAAGAATTTGGCTCCCACCTCAGGTCACTTACACAGGCATGTGCTCACTGGGTGAAAGGGCAGGTGGCACACACACACACACACACACACACACAACCAGTTTTGCTTTTGTTTCGGCAGAGAGGTAGGTGGATTTGTAGGGCTTAAACACATGTGCTAAAACTGCATCTACCACAAACAAAACACACCCTGTGAGGCTTCTTTCCTTCAGTGTGGTAAGCTCATTTCTGTTTCATTCCTCACTCACTAAGAAGCAGCACTCGAGTTTGGGAAACTGACCGCAGCTCAAGAGGTGTAGCTAACTGGCGTAGGGATAATCTTATTTTTCTCGCCAATGATTGGTTTGGTGGCAGGTACAGTATATTATACCTGACCAAGAAGTCAAGTGGATGATTCCAGGAAAATTCTTGCTATTTTTTTGTTTGTTTTTTGAAACAGGGTCTTGCTATGCAGTTCAGGCTGCCCTTAAACTTACTATGTGGCCCAGGCTGGCCTCGAACGTGCAGCAATCCTCTTGCTTCAGTCTCCCAAGTGTTGGGATTACACTTCTGTGCCACCATGCTGCCCAGTCGTGGTTTTTTTTTTTTTTTTTTTTTTTTGTCTGTTTTTCCCCCTCTGGTACTGGGGATCAAACTCATGACCTCATGCTAGACGTAGGTGTTGAGGACAACAGAATATAGAAAGAAAATTTGGGTTCCTGATAGCATTGCTGAGCCACTGAATTGCCCAGTCATGATATCTTTCCTACCCTTAGAATACCTGTTGAGTAATGATGGTGTACACCAGTAATCCAGTACTCTGGGAAGCTAAGGCAGGTGGGTCACAAGTTCTAGCCCAGTTGAGTTGTTTCAAAAAAAAAAAAAACAAAAAAACCCCCAAAAAAACAGCGTGGGGATATAGCTCAGTGCAAAGGCCCTGGGGTCCAAGCCCTGGTACTGGGGTGGGGAATGCCCTTAAAGAAATTAGAATACCTACTCTGGAGCTAAAAGAAACTCTATTTTTCAAACTAGGTTGAGTTAGGTTTTCTGTTATTTGTAACTGAAAGATCCCTAAACAGACACATTACCAGTAGAATAAAACCAATCCAGATTCTCTGTAGTTAATATACTAATACTCTAACATGCGAACAGAATTTCTCAGAGAACAGTTAAAAGCACTGACTTGGGAAGGACACATCAAGTCAATACAGAAAGACTATATAGAGAAAGAAATCCAGCTGTCTCTCCTCCCAACAAAAAAGCCTGTAGACTGCCTTTCTAATTCTAATATAATTACCTGACCGAGGTGGAATGTGATTCTGCAAATAGAATTTGTATCCTCCTGGGGCTTCAATTTCAAAAACTCCTTCTGCAACTTCACTGAGTGGCCACTCCAGCTTCCTGGCATTCTTGACAGCTTGACTGGAAGCAAGTGTGATTCCCTATGACAAACGACAGTAACAACTGCATGTGTAATCACAACAGTCTTTCACAGAACAAGGTAAGGAGCCCAAACTCTATTGCCTTTATTGCCTAGCTCAGATTTTACTGGTTTTCAGAAGTTTTGTTCTAGTGATGTTTTTTTCTTTTTTTTTTTTGACAGGGTCTTACTACGTAGTTCCGGTTGTCCTTAAACTCACTATGTAGCCCAGGTTGGCCTCAAACTCACAGTGATCCTACTGCCTCGGCCTCCTGAGTTTGTTCTAGTAATTTTAAAGCAGTCTTGGATACTTTCATCCACAAAGACTCAGAACTTCATAAATCACAGGACAAAAATTTAAATGCCAGTGAAGTTTGGTCCATTTAATACTAAAGATAATCTCTTTAAATTTTCAAGATCTAGCCAGAGAAATCATGATCTTACCTGGGTCTGCCAGCTAACCTACTTGAGATTATTTTTCCCCCTCAGTGCTAGAAATTGAATATTCAGGGCCCTGGATATGCTAAGCAAGCCCAGCTTTACCACTGAGCTACAGCAATGAGCCTATTTTCGTTTTTTACTTTTTCTTATTATTTGAGACCAGGTCTCATTATATAGTTCAGGCTGGCACTGAACTTGAAATCTTCCTCCTTCAGCCTCTCATGTTTTAGGATTACAGGTATGCAGCACCATGTTTGTTTTTGTTTCTTTAAACAACAACAAAAATTTAATGAACTACAAAATCATTCTTTAAATTTACTCAAAGTACCTAATAATGTACACTTCTATCTTCATAAACAGCTAGCCACATTTCTAGTCTAGACTGTCATAATAATCTCTGCTCTACTCTTGTTAATTCGCCATCCACTCTGCAGCCAGAGTAAACCTTCCAAAACACAAACCCTTTAATGGCTGAGTGTGATGGTAAACATAACTGTAATCCCAGCACATAAGAGCTGAGGTAGGAGGATCACCACAAATTCTGGCACCCGCCTAGGGTATACAGTGAGTATTAAGCCAGACTAAACTACACAGGACTAGTAATTTCAGAAAACCAAAACCAAAACCAAAACCAAAACAACAACTAAAACCTTCAATAGCTCTTCATTTCACATGGACAGTATTTAAAGGCCTAAAAGGTTCATACAATCTGACCCCATGCCACTTCTGACCCTATTTCTTACCATCTTCCCCTTGTCCTCTCTATTCCAGCCATACTGACTTCCTGGCATTTTCTATAACATGCCAGCCACTGCTTAAGGCCCTTTCACAGGGCATTCTCTGTCTGGAGTGCTCCTTCCACCCATCCCCATATCCACATGGCTAAGTCCTTTGACTTCTTTGAACCTTTGCTCCAATGATACCTCCTGACACACCCCCTCAATACCCTACTGGGAATTTATGATCCCATTTGCTGATTCTTGGTACTATTTCCTGTGCAACTGGGGTTTCATTCAGAAAGTCCTTGCCTATACCTATGATTTTAAAGAGTTTTAACTATTTTATCTTTCAGCAGGTTAAATGTTTAACATTTAGTTCTTTGATCTATTTTGATTTTAGTTTAGGATATGGTAAGAGATAACGGGTCTAAACTCAATCTCCTGCATGTGGATAGCCAACCCTCCTTGAAGTTAAAACAAATCTTCCCAGCCAAAAATCTCCTGGGACAGAAGACTTACCATGAAGTCGTTGCCAAGCTTGTAGTCTCCGATGCCATAATTATACGTCAGTTCTGCAACAAAATGATCATCCTCGGGCCCAAATCCCACCATTGTTTTACTCCATTTCCCATCGTAAGGCCTAGGAAAATGAAAGTAAATGAACCTAGTGACCACATACAAAATCTACCTCAGCTCTCCTCCCCCAAAAGTACTACAGGGCAAAGACAGGTGGACAGTCCTTGCTGGCCCCATAAGTCCTCACAAGATGAGATGAGCTCAGACAAGGCTGAGAACAGCTATGGATAGTGTTGAGAGCCCCAGCTATTAAGTTCCAAAGATCACTTGTTTGGCACTAACTGGAGGGAAAGATTCACTTACACTTTCTTCAAAGGAGGGAACAGATCCTAAAGACAGTTCTCCAACCTGACTTTAGTTTATTTCTTTGTACATCAACCAAAAGAAAGCAAATTCCAGTAAGCCCCAAAACCCTCAATTTATAGCTCAGACTTGCGACTGGCATCGCAAGTGGAGGCAGTCTTATGCGACTGAGCGCTTAGCTTGTAGCATCTGACACCAACTCCAGAGAGGTACAGGAATGAATTAAATAGTAGGACACCTGGCTAGTAGTTGAAGAGTTGGCAGACAACTTTGTGTATTAGAAGTGGGTGAGAGTAGAGAGAAATGCAGGATGTCTCCTCAGTGTTCTTCAAGTTGTCTCCCTAATTTATTGTTTTCTTAATTTATTCCACTGTCTTTTTCTCACCTGAGGATATTCAGAGTCTGAAGGAGATTTTAAGATACAAGGTGTCATACCCATTACATGCAGCTTTGCAACCTTCTTCAAATTCCTCATGCCGCAGAACCTGGTAAAGGCATTAGAACTGTAAAGTTTTACCAGTACCTCATGTAGCATATTTAGCACAAACTAAAAGGTCCAAACACAGACAGTATCATTTACAAGCTTTATTTAAGGAGGGAAGAGAGGGGACTTTGTATCTTTTTCAAGCTAGATACAGTACAGGCACAAAAGAACAGTTTGATACCAAGAGTCAGACTATAAACAAATCAATAAATTTATTTATATTGGAAAGCAGTACTGTGTAATGTAAAATGTCTGGTCTTCAACATTACAAAAGTATGATTTGTGATTCTGGCTGCTACCTAACACTGTGTAACTCTAAGTAAGCAGCTTAGTCTCTGAGTTGGTAAAAACAGACCATTTGTCAAAGCATCTACCACAGAAGCCAGTAGATAGTGGGCTCTTGAAGTCTTAACTTCTATTTTCCTTTTTTTTTTTTTTGCGGAACCGGGGATTGAACTCACAACCTTGCGCCTGCCAGACAGGCGCTTAAGCTGCTGAGCCAAACTCCCAGCCCTGGTTTTTTGAGGTAGGGTGGCACTGTGTAGCTCAGGCCGGCCTTGCGCTCACGTTGTAGCCCAAGCCGGCCAAGAACTCACAATGCTCCGCCTACCTCAGCCTCCAGAGTGCTGGGATTAAAGGCGTGCGCCACCACGCCCGGCTCTATTTTCCTTTTTAATTCCCATCGCTACTACTATAATTGAATCTTCTCCTTCTTCTTTTTGTCTTTTTGAGATAGGGTTTTGTCATAATTGAATCTTCTCCTTCTTCTTTTTGTCTTTTTGAGACAGGGTTTTGTCATGTAATTCAGACTGGCCATGAACTTAACTTTGTAGCCTAGCCTGGCCTCAAACTCACAGCAATCCTCTTGCGAGCACAGGAGTGTGCCGCCGCACCTTGTGTGAATCTTTTAAAGACTACTAAAAATCACCTTCACTGATCTTCTTCTTTAACATAACTATATTATTATATCTCTAAAATACAGCTTTTATTATAACACTGCCATGTCATAAAAATGTGTGGGGAACCACCTAGATGACTCTCCTTGAACAAGCAGCAATTATGCCCATTTTGGATAAACTTGGCCCTATCTCCATGTATTGGTAGGTACAGAGTTGGGTAGGTCATTTCTCTGTCCCTTCAATTGGTTTTAAGCAATGTAAACTGGGCTGGCTGAGGAGCTGAAGTGTAACCTTTGAAGCAAGGAGGAACAGTCACTGTTTCCCCATTCAGTGACTCCCAGAAAGACATGGTTGAGCTGGGCTGGATGCAGAGCTCAGTTCTGCATTGTTGGCTGGGACCCGAGCCTCAAAATAAGAGGTGATGACTTCCCAGGGCAAAAAAGATTGTACATCAGAGCTGAAGCACCAACCCCCAAATATTAGATACTACCTCAGTTGTGTTATGCAGAGCACTCTCTCTGCATTTCTTTCCCTCTGCATATTGCAGAGGTGATCTCAGGTATCTGACCTAGCCTAGCTCTGGGCACTCACGTATTTCCACTCTGTCACTCATCCCCAAGCCACTCTTGTCATGGAGGATTAATAAAACCCGAGTTGGTCTTTGTTCCAGAGAACCAACATCTTGACTGGACTTAGGACCCCCTTGCTCCCCATAACTGTATATATGTCTTAGTGTCTTTATTCTTGCCTTGGGTTACACTGGAAGTGGTAGATTGGTATTAACTCACTACAATTTCAATAACTTTTCCATGGAATTACAAACAAAAACTTCCCAGACCAAGGGCTCTCTATAAAAATGTAAAAGAACTCCCCAATTATGCAGCATAAAATCTTCATTCTTTAGCATAACATTCAAGACTCTATCAGAAGCAATTCTAACCTATTCGCCCTGATAGTTCACCTTTTCAACTTCAAATAAGTAGCTAAGTTAAAGGCACATAAAACAAATATTTCCCAGTTTTTTAAAAGTATAATTCATCTCTATAATCTTTTTTTTGTTTGTTTGTTTTTTTTGTTTTGGTACCAGGGATTGAACTCATGACCTCATGCTTGACAGACAGGTGCTGTGCCTCGGAGCAGTCTTCTCTGGCCCTTCGTCTCTATAATCTTGATCTGTGGAAATCTTACATATATTTAGGGGTCAGCTTAAATGCAAAGACTCCATGAATTATTTCCTGGTGAGTCAGGTTGGAAAACTCTTTCACCTTTTTTGTTTTGTTGTTTTGTGTTTGCAGTGCTGTGGATTGAACCCAGGGCCTCATGCACGGTAGGCAAGCACTGTACCAATGAACTACATCCCCAGTCCCTTTTGTATTTTTTTTTTTTTTTTTGTGGCACTGGGGATTGAACTCACAACCTCGGGCCTGTCAGACAGGCGCTTAGGTCACTGAGCCAAACTCCCAGCCCTGGTTTTTTTGAGGCAGGGTCGCACTGTGTAGCTCAGGCCGGCCTTGTGCTGGCATTGTAGCCCAAGTGGGCCTCGAACTCACAACGCTCCTCCTACCTCAGCCTCCCGAGTGCTGGGATTAAAGGCGTGCGCCACCACGCCCGGCTCCTTTTGTATTTTTACAATAACAGTGGCTAACATTTACAGAACACATAATATCTATGTGTTGAATAGCACCTACCTATTTTTTAAACATCATCTAGCTAATAAAAAACATGATTAATCTTTGCAACCCTTTGACCAAAACGTCAAATGTTATCTGTATATGTTTAATCTTTTAATCAATAGAGAAATACAGTTAAGGTGAGCTTTATGGTTTTCTTCTACCATTTATCAAACTCTGAGTTCTATTATTACTAGCTATGTACAAATGAAATTCTCATTTCCAGCCCAGCCCAGCCCATGAGCTCTGAGGACAGATACCAAGATTATCTGAACCTTTTCCCAAAAGTCAACATAGTACCCTGAAACAGAGCAGATATCTTAAAAATGATTGGCAAATTTAGGAATTTCCTTAGCACATCTTCTGCACTGTGTCCACACTAAACTGAACTCCTGCTCTTCTAAAAGCTTGTGTGTTCCTACCATCCCTCTCCCTAGCTTATCAGGAGTTTCCCAGTCATTTCTACCTGAATTTTCAGCTAAGTGACTTCTGCAGAATTAGTTTCTCAGACCTGGAGACAGGCTGCTTCCAAGTACTGGGGAGGAGAACGGATTCTGACCTCATACTTAAATCTGAAGTGTTGAAAGGAGAGTCACAGTGAGATTTAGCAAGAGAGACCAAGTCCCCAAAAGAGACCAGTCTAACCAGTCATGATTGGAGCAGAACTCTGAAGGAAGGAGAATGTAGCAAGATCGAGCCCAGTATGGGCATAGCCAGATTCTGTTTCTCAATAAATACAAACGAACGAAACAAAGAAACTAAAAAGTGCGAAGACGTCGCTCAGTACGAAGGCCCTGAGTTCGAGCCACGAAAGAGGGGGAGAACTTTAAATGGTCTGGGTTTGTTTGTTTTTGGTACCAGGGATCGAACTCACAACCTCGCGCCTGCCTGGCAGGCGCTTAAGCCACTGAGCTAAATCCCCGGCTAAATAGTCTAATTACTTACACAGAAATCAAGACTTACAAATGCATTATGTAACGTTTTGTTTTCCAATAGACTGTAGTTTCCCAGAAGCAGGGTCCATTAAATATGTGTGAATGAATTAAGCCAAAGAGCATGGCATGCTAGTTCCCCTTCAAAAACTAAACTTGATCTTAGCCACTGAAAAATCTGCTAACCCGTATTCCGATTCGCAACGTTACCTGAAGCTGAAAACCCCACAGCGCCATTGGGAAGTCTTAGGCCTAACGTCAGGCAGCTAGGAACATTTTTTCAGTCCTCTGGCTTCATTATATAGCCATTTCTCCCCCACCCCTTTCGCCAAGTGTAGCTCAGTCGCCCGTCTCAGTCTCGCGCACCCACCCCTGTCGCCCCGGCTTCTACCTTCATTCCCAGGACATCCCGAAAGAAATGTGCCGTCTGGAAGCGGTTTCCCACTTTGAACACGAAGTGCAAAGCCCGGCGAGACGTCATGTCTTCGAAAAGCAAAGAGCCTTCTCACTCAAAAGCTTGGCGATAGATGCAACACTGCGCAAGTTCGGTGACGTCATTAGACAGCGACTGCTCGCCTTCGTGACGTAGCATTCCGCGCCACGAAGATGGCTGCGCTGGCTGTGTGCGTGCGTTGTTCTGTGAAACCTTTGCTGCCGGTCGTCCAGACTTGGGACCTCAAAGCGCGGCGCTGGGTCCGGGCTCTGCGGAGGAGCCCCGTGAAAGTGATGTTTCCATCTGGAGAGGTGTTGGAACAGAAGCGCGCTCCCGGGAAACAGCCCCGGAAGACAGCCTCAGAAGCCAGTCCCCAGGAGCAGCGACATAAAGAGCCGCTTCACATGTCCCCATCCCAGACGCCTAGCACCTGGGAAGAAGCAGGGCTTCGCTACGATAAGGCCTTTCCTGGAGACAGGAGGCTGAGGTGATGTGTTTCTGAGGCTTGTCACCTATTCCTGTTTCTCTTCCTGCCTCCCAGCGAGACCGTAACCTCTTTTGGTGAAGTTTTTCCTGCACAACCCGCTGGTTTTTATTTTATTCTTTTGTTATTGTATTATTCAGAACAAATATCGCTTGGAATTTGTTTCTATCCCTGTGAAGCGCTTTGTGTCTGTTAGAACTGGGTGTCTCAGTAACAATATTGATAATCGCTCATGTTTTTGTTTTACCCACAGAAGTGTAATGACAATCGTTAAGTCCAGATCATTTCGAGAAAAGCAAGGGAAGATTCTTTTGGAAGGTCGCAGGCTGATTGCAGATGCTCTTCAGGCAGGAGCTGTACCAAAAATTTTTTTCTTTAGTCGTCTGGAATACATTAAGGAGTTGCCAACAGATAAGTTGAAAGGAGTCAGCCTCATAAAGGTGAAATTTGAAGATATCAAGGATTGGTCCGATCTAGTAGCGCCACAAGGAATAATGGGTCAGTGGTTACACAATGTGTCATTAGGTGTAACGACCTAGAATTTTTTGTCCATACCTGTGTTAGGTGAACATATTTTTATTTAAGACAAATTCAAAATGTTAACTGCTGAATCCTTTCTTAAGACTCCCCCCCGCCCCCCAATACAGTCCTTAAGCCGATGTATGATGTTTTCAATGGAAGCTGAAGCCAGTTTCTTACATCTGTGTTATGGCTTTTTGTAGTCTTTAGAAAGAGCCATTATTCGTCGTGTTTCTTCAACTTTTAACGTCAGGCTAAAAATTAAAGTGTTTACTAAAAGATACTGCTCTCAGTTTCCATGAAACCTCTGCCATTGTGGTGATAACTATCAGTAATCTTACACCAGAAGCAGGTCTAAAGAGTGAGGAGTAAACTATCATTTATTGCTGTTAGTCTAATGAGTAGAACACTGTGTCTTCTACAGTCTTTCTGCACTCATTTGGTTGAATCTAACTTAAGGGTCACGTAATCATGTCTATTAGCACTTCTGTCTAAATATGGGAAAGTAATTTTTTACATCTTTTTGGCTTTGGAGCTACACATGTTTTCTTGTTGTGGGTTCACTGTTTTGACTCCATCTTTGGACCATATAACCATTAGTTGAGAAAAGAGATTCTAAGAAACTAGTTTGTCTTTGTAATCCAGTGGGTCACGGGAGTCAGTTTCCCCACACGTGTTGCTCAGATTATAGGGTGGAGACTCGAGATAATAAAGAATTTGGAGTTACACTAAGTAGCCGTACTCTCATTAGCTATACCTCTTGAATCTTCACTCAGTACATAACTGAAAGTGGTATTCATTTTTACCTGCTTGTCACTTTGGGCATGTGTAATGATTGTGGCCATTCCTATTTTGGACTTGGGTAGCCTCCGTAGTGATGAATGATGACTGATTTCATCATTTCATTTTAGCTAGATGTGATGGTGCACGCCTGTAATCCCAGCACTCGAGAGGCCAAGGCAGGAGGATCACAGTGAGTTCAAGGCCAGCCAAAACCCTGTCTCAAAAAAAAAAAAAAAAGAGTTCATCTTTGTTTTTTTGTTGCTGTTGTGAGACAGGGTCTCGCTGTGTAGTTTAGGTTAGCCTCAAATTCTCGGGAATCTTTTTGCCTTAGCCTCCTGAGTACTGGGATTATAGGCATGCACCACCACACTCAGCCATTTTATCATTTTAAAAAATTTGTATTATTCAACTTGTTCATATGGTGTTATATTTTAAATTTGAGGAGGAAGTGAAGGGAGAAATAGATTGGAACTAGCATTGTGTGTCCAATGTCAGGCACTCTAAAACCCAGTAATTGAGTGGGTCCTCTACAAGTAGACATCCAAGTATGTTAAGGACTCCTATGCTCCCCTCCCCCACTGAACCATCTTGTGCCCATGATGCATCTGTAAAGTGCAGGATCCTTACAGCACACAGGTGCCTGATGCCATGACATTGTCTACATTCAGGACTTTGGGAGGGCTCCTAAATTTTTCTTCATATTATGGATGAGGGCAGTAACTTGGGTTTTTTTGTTTTGTTTTTCTTTTTTTATTTGTAGTACAGAGGTTTGAACCCAGAGGCTTTGCACTGAGCTACACTACATTCCCAGCCCTTTTTAATTTTTTAAATTTTAAGACAGAGTCTTTCTAAGTGGATGAGTTCTTGAGACTGGGCACAAACTTGTGATCCTCTTGCCTCAGTCTCCCAGAGTGCTGAGATTACACATGTGCACCACCATGCCTAGCTAGTAACTCATTTATTGGAGCAATCATATTCAACAAGATGCTAGTAAAGTTTAAAGAATTGTACTGTCATTTGGGAACATGCTTACAAAAGTGTCAGTTTATATAACTGGCTTAGAACAGTGTCTGACCTAAAGAAACTGTTACCATTATCACTTGTACCAGCTCACTAGGAAAGAAACTTGCTGTGAATATGTAGTATGCCCATGAGAATGAGTTCATCTACACCATAGACATTTCGTATACTCTAAGGCCATTTTTATTTTAATATTAACCTTTTTGCAGTTTTTATGTTTTCCCCTAAACATTTTCCATAAAACTTGGCAAGCTGAAGAATACAATGTAGAGATTATTAAATACGAATTTTTCACTAAGGATACCACTTAGTGTTTTTGCTTTTCCAGGTACTCCCAAGCCCGTTTGTATTCCCTTGTATTAGATTAAGGACAAAGAAGTCACTAGGCAAATATGGCTGTGATTGGTCTAAAACTCTGAAGCTTCTGGACCTCTAGCATGAGGCCTTAAAAATAATTTAGTCCCTCATTATACTCACAATCTTTTCATTTTGCAGCCTTTGTGGAGTGTGTCCCAGAAATAGTGTTTCTGAGTTTGGATATTTGAAAAAGAGTCATTATTTTGATGCATTCATAGTTTTTGAATTTGGATTATTTTTCCTGGGAATGTAGTTTGAATTTTAAAATAAGTGGTGAAAGAGAGAAAAGTCTCAAGCCAGGTAGAGCAGACTGGTAACTGGTTTTTAAATACTTAGGTTAAATTTACAAATTGTTTTTGTTTTTTGAGATAAGGTCTTGCTATGTGCTTCAGGCTGGCCTTGAACTCACTGTTGTAGCCCAGGCTGTCCTCAAATTTAGGGTGATCCTTTTGCTTCAGCCTCTTTGAGTACTGGGATTACAGGTGTGCGCCACCATGCCCAGCTAAATTTACAAATTTTTTGTTTTTGGTTTTGATTTTTTTGGTACCAAGAACTCAGGACCTTGTACTTGTCAGGCCCTAAATTTACAAATAACTTAAAAATAGCCTCCCTAATAGGAAAACTTCATGTTAATGAATGAAATGCTGTTTTCCTTATCAAAATGGCAAACATTGAAACATTATATACTCTCAGTGATAAGGTTTGAGCTGGAAGGTAGATATTTATATGTGTTTCAGACATGAGTAAACTAGAATAGCCCTTGGAAAGGGCACTTTGGTGTCATTTATTAACGTTAAAAGTGCATATGCACATTTAAAAAAAGTGTATGTACACTGTCCATCTCACAGGTATTTGTCCTCAAGAAATTTTCAGACATATGCATAGATCATAAGGGATAGTTACTGTAGCAGTGTTTGTAATATGGAAATTTTTGAATGATTTGTCAATAGAAGAGTTAAATGAACTGCAGTACATTTATATTACTAAATAACTTGCAGCAGTCAGGATAAAGTAGTTCCAAATGTCCTGACATGGTAAGTTTTTCCAGACATGTTATTGAGTAAAGTAGATCACAGAACAATACTTTGTTTAGGCTGAAAAAGAAATGTGTCTCTATGTCAGTACATGCATAAAGTTCTAAAAGGATACTCTCCAGGATTGAAAACAGGTGGGCAGGGAGGGGGTTTGCAGTGGTGGAATTTTGTTACTTCAGTTTTTTTCAGCCAGAACGTATTTATGTATTTTTTTGTATGTAATTAAGAGAACATAATGAATGATAAGCAAATGGAAATTCAAATTATTGCTGGCGTCCACATCAGGTAAGTAAACTTCCAGTGTTCTTTCCTTAGGGATTTTTGCCAAACCTGACTGTGTGAAGATGACATATCCAAAGACTCAGCTTCACCATTCACTGCCTTTATTGTTGATTTGTGACAACCTCCGTGACCCTGGGAACCTAGGGACAATTCTGAGATCTGCAGCTGGGGCAGGCTGCAGCAAAGTGTTACTCACTAAAGGTAAGAGCACCTATTGCCAGGTGGGTTTGTTGGCCATTTTTTTTTTTTTTTTTTTTTTTTCTGTGGCACCGGGGATTGAACTCACAACCTCGCGCCTGTCAGACAGGCACTTAAGTCACTGAGCCAAACTCCCGGCCCCATTGTTGGCCATTTTTAAATGAGCCAGGGCTCTAGGCAGACGTGCATGGATCCAAATTGGGGGTCTACTCCTTACTAGTTTATATCCATGAGAAATATACTAAGTGTCAGTTCCCTTATCTGTAAAATGGGAATCATACAGTGTTCCTTGTAGGGGTTTTGGGTTTTTTTGTTTCTGGTGTTCGAGACAGATTTTCACTATATAGTTCAGGCTGGATTTGAACTCACTGTGTGGCTCAGGCTGGCCTCAAACTTGCAGCGATCCTCCTGCCTCAGCCTTCAAAGTGCTGAGA
>RJWM01010827.1:0-27605 GCA_004363535.1 Dasyprocta punctata
TATATTTTTTTTTTTTTTGCGGCACCGGGGATTGAACTCACAACCTCGCGCCTGCCAGGGCAGGCGCTTAAGGCACTGAGTCAAACTCCCGGCCCTGGTTTTTTGCGGCAGGGTTGCACTATGTAGCTCAGGCCGGCCTTGCGCTAGCGTTGTAGCCCAAGCCGGCCTCGAACTCACAACGCTCCGCCTACCTCAGCCTCCCGAGTGCTGGGATTAAAGGCGTGCGCCACCACGCCCGGCTCTGGGCTACGTAGTTCAAAGCCATCCTTGAGACCCTGTCTCAAAAAATCAAAATTAATTAATAAATAAAATAGGTGTCATTTGAAACTGGCTTACAGAATGTGTCTAGAGAATAAGATGATTTGCTTGGACAACCAAAAGCTGAGCACTGTGGTTATGATACAGGATGGGGTTGGGGAAAGGCTCCCAAACCTGTTCTGAAGAGGGCCCCTTCTCATTAGCATTGTATGGCAGTCAGTTTCTGCCTAACGTTGCCTGGTCTGCAGTAGAGCCTCTCTGTAGATAAATAATTCCTGATTTAAAAAAAAATACTTTCCTACAGATGGTTCAGTTGCCTTCTTTTATACTGCAGTACTAGAGAACTTAATACATTGCATCCTTTGATTGTCAAAATGCCAACTGCAATTTCAATACTCATCTCTTGTGGTGATGGAGGAAGCATCACTTGCCTATTCCTCCTCCAGTCTAATAGTACACAGAAAAGGTGCTTTTGCCCGGCAGGCTGGGCGGAGTGTGTATCATGGAAATTCTCCTCGCTCTGTGAGTTCAGCCACACTGCATTGGAGGATCATTGTCAAGAGTCCTAACAGCATTTCCTTCCTGAGGAAGCTGAGCCCCTGCGCTGAAACAATCAGACTGGAGGGGAAAAGCGGGTGGGGGGGCGACGCAGCTCAGAGAATGGGACAGGCTACCAGATACACAATACCAGGAATAGCTCGACTGTGTTCCTGACATTGGGGTTTGTGTATTAGATCTGTGAGCCGTCGGTGCCAGCGCTCATTATATACAACCAGGAATGGTCTTTCCACATGAGAGGACAGTTACTATTATTATTATTAATGTGGTCTTTTTGGAAAAAAAAACAGAGAAAGAAATTGCACCTATGTCTTTTTAGCAGTAGTGAGGGGGGTGAGCTCATTCACCTTAGCAGCTTGTGTTTAGTTTTGCTAGTAGGGGGCCAGAAGGGACTTGGTTTTCTTTTTTGGGTCCATGCCTGATGACTCACATGCAATAAGAAAAAATAACTCAAAGGTGACTTGCATGGAGGATGCACCGCAAGGCTTGCATACGCTCTGCTAGAGTGTGGCCTGTGTCTCTGTTCTGTGCAGCGATCCCAGGAGTGGAGAGGCCCCACCGGCCCACCGTCAGCCTGGCTGGGCCTGCATTCATGGGGAGGGGTCCTTGGCTCACTCATTCACGTCTCCTCCGTGGTGTTTGTTTCTCTGCAGGACAAGTCAAGGATGTGTCCACATCATCGTGGCTCAGACCAAAGACAACAAGTACACACTGGATCAGACAAGCGCGGTGTTTGACAGTATCCCAGAAGTGGTGCACTATTATTCCAATGAGAAGCTGCCTTTCAAAGGGGCAGAACACATGACCTTACTGTACCCCGTGCACAACAAGCTTCACTAAGGTTCAACAAGAGCCCTGGGCTCCTGGGACCTAAGAGGGCGCGGACCCAGCCAGCATCTCGGGATTAGATGGGCTGCTCCTCAGACCCAGGACAGAGAAGGGTCTTACTTGGACTCAACAAGCTTTGGTCTTGAAGCCTTCAGTGACCCTTGGTTTCTAGCTGTCCTTTTTCTCCTTGCCAAGTAACTGCACAATAAGAAGCCACAATTTACTGTTGGTTCCTTCTCTGGAGTAGTTTGGGGTGTGACCTTTGGAAAAGGTAAGTCTAGAGTTCAGGAGCATCACAGTTCTCCAGTGTTATATTGGTCATTCCCTGGAACACCTGCTGTCTTAAACAACCACAGAAATCACTAAGCTTTAGCACATGCCCACCAGGCTGGACGTGTGTGTATGTCCGTGTGTGTGTTACACCATTGTGGGAGAGTCAATGGGTTGTGGGAAGCTCTCCTCCTCCCTCCAGGGTCCTAACGCAGCTCTAGTGTTTATGCCAAAGCATGACCTTGGTTTCTGGCAAAAGGATTACTTTGTTGGTCAACCTTTCTAAGAAGTTTGCGCTGGGCGTAGCTATGCAAGTCAGTAATCCTAGCACTTGAGAGGCTGAGGCAGGAGGATGCACATTCCAGGCCCGCTGGAGCTATAGTGAGGCCCTGTCTCAAAAAACAAAAAGAGATTTGCATTTTCTCAGTCTGTATGGACTTTTTCATCATTTTTGTGCAAATGAGTAATATAAGCATAAATGAAGGTGTCCCGTGTAAGAATCTGTGATGTAATTAAAAATTAACATTATTATCATTCTGAATTATAAAATATATAAGATTTTATTTCTGACTTTTAAAAGTTACAAAAATTTTGAAGCTTAATAAGCATTCTGTTATAGAATAATTATGTAGAACTTTAGATAGCTTTTATTTCATTTCTGTGTTTTTTAGTTGCCATGGAATCATCTTTAAGTATTGTCTCAAATTAGATTTGCTTTGTATTTTTAGTAAATGTTTTAAAAACTATGATTTTGGGGTCTGACTGTATGGCCTGGGTTCCTGGAGTCTGTGCAGGGCAAGGCCAGCTCACACTGTACAAACGTACTTTAGAGGACTTTTGGGTTGTCCTAACTACTGTTCTGTGATGTTAATTGTCATATATGTTACCTTTCTGATTTGTCATGACCATGTATCACCAGTTTATTACTGTGAAAACCTCGTGGGAAAGGCGCGCTGTGATGGGTGTGCTGTGGTTCTGCATGGGACAGATGTTTCTGTGCCATGGGGTTTGTGACTTGGTTCCCAGAACTGGTCCAGAGACAGATGTGCTGATTGTCTGTCATCAATGATTAGTTAACTTCTGTAGCTCCTTTCAAACACGAATCAAAAAAAGGATGGTTTGATTAATTTTTAGGAAAGCACATCTTTCTAGTTTGTAGTGATGATTTAACTATTGTGATTGAAAGGCTAGGAAAATTTTTGCTTCTTTTTCAGTGATGATCTTGTCCCCAAAGGACTGTGTGATTGTCAGTATTAAAAAGTTGAAAAAAACACTAACAAATTGAGAGGAACTTTTTCTACCAGAGCTCAATTGTTTTTTTAATAAAGAATGGCTCATCTTTTTATGTACTGAAGGAATTTTTAAAGTGTGTACTGATTTGTGTACTATATCTTTAGTACAAGGGTTTAATTGTTTTAGCACCCATACTTCCGATTCCATTCAACAAATATTTATTATCCTCTATATATACATTGTGCTAAACTTATTTTTAGTTCAACAATTTAGCAATGAAATCTTATTTTTTACTTAACCTTATTTTATAAAATAAATACAGCAGTTATTTTAACTTTAATAAATGCAAAGGGCTTTATAAGTTTTTTCTTGGTGCATTAAATGGTTTTTGGCCCATACCCAGCAAGTCTGATGAATGTATAATGACGTAACATTTTGAAAAAAGGCCTGAAACAGTATTTATTGAGCTATCATATGCCTAGAATTGTGCTTCTTCCGTGTTTTTCTGTGACCTGCTTTTTTTTGTTGTTGTTGTATAATTAAAAGTGGATTTCTTTTAAAAAGTGGCAGAGATGCAGAGTTTATAAGCAGTCTAGTTACTTTGTGATTATACAGAAGATTATGAAAGCAGAAATAGAGTAAATCAGTGGAAGGCTGGTGAGGGGGATGTTAAGCTGTTTTTATCTTCGATTGTGACACAAACTGACAAAAGGCAGGGAATCATAGCTGGGTGGTGGCATGAAGTACCCTGTGTTCTGAAAACAATCCTGCCCAGCAGGGCGGCCCTAATGGCTTTCTCGCTGGGCCTCCAGGCCAGCCGAACTGAAGCTCTGTGGCCGGGCCTCCTTGCTCTGAATGCCTGGGCTCTTCTTCATTTTATCTGGATGCAGTGTTCTGCTATTGTCTTCATTCTTCGGAGTTAATTGTGTCTTGCAGAATCTTTTCAGCACTCACAGCTGTGTCTATTCTTTCTCCATTATCACAACTTTGCAAAAGAACTGCTCTGCTGAGGGTCCTGAGTGACACCTTTGGTTCCCTTCAGGTCTGTAAGCACAGAGGGCAGGCCTGAGCAGTGGCACAGGTGTTGTCCCAGCTAGTCAGAGGCTGAGGCAGGAGGATGACTGGAGCCCAGGAATTTGAGGTCAGCCTGGGCCACGGGTGAGACCCCATCTCAGAAACACAAAAGGGTGGGCAGAAGACATTCTTTACTTCCTTTGATACTGTGGTTTATTTCTATTAGGATAGATTTCAAGCACTTGGACAGTATGTATTTAAAGTAGGAATATAAAAACAAATTTTAATATGTGTACAAAAAGGCAAGTTTTGACATGCCTGTTTTGTACTGGGCACACAAGTGTCCTGCAAGTTATGGAAGGTGCTCTGATAAGGAGCATAGAAAAAGCCTTTATTCTATGCTGCTTAAAGTCTGCTTTCCTGAACTGGTGTTCATTCACTGGCCTCTGTCATAGCATGGTGGGGTGGGAAAGGCTGATGGAAAACAGCCCTAATTCATTGATTAGATCAGTTGACCATGTTATTACTCTGTCATTAGCTTTTGCTGTTGAATACTTTTTTGCTTGTTTTTTGAGACAAGGTCTTGCTTTGTAGTTCAGGCTGGCCTTGAACTTACGGTGATCCTCCTGCTTCAGCCTCTCAAGTGTTGTGATTATAGGCATATGCCACTATGACTGGCTGTTGAATACATCTTAACATTTACTTTAATTCAGAAGGAAAACCATGAGACAGACACCCTTTTTAAATGAGTCTGGCCTAGTTCACTAAAATGCCCTTTGTTAAAGGTTCGGATCTTGTTTTTCCTCACTCTTGGAGAAGAAACCTGGAGGTTTCTAGATTTCATTTCTCCTGGGCATGCTTTGATGTTTAACAGGATTTCACTGATACTTTTCCTATAGTTATACCTCATTTGTTAGTTGTCCCTTTCTCACTTGCTGTAACTGGCTCTTGTTTGGTCTTATGATCTCTTTAGCATCGCTCGTCTTTGTTCTCATTTCCAGCTTTTGCACTCCACTAACCTGGACTTAGGCTGGGCTGCTGCCAGCCCTCTGTAAACTCAGCCTCCTTCCCACTGACTCTGGGTAATAATGAACGGTGGTGCGTTACTGCCATCTACTGGAAAGAGAGGAAACTGCAGTTGGGAAAGCAAGCTGCATTTAAGGGTAGCATTTTCTAAAGGATTTCTGATACAGTCTATAAAGGGGAAAAATGATGACACCACAGTAGTCATCTTGCAGCGTGCCCTTCCTTGAATAAAGGATGGTGTGAAGCCTTATATAATATCACACAGTCCCCAGACACCGGTGGGGTCTTGCAGTCTCAAATCTTAAATTGTGTTTTAATGGAATACTGGAATTAAATCATTGACATGGGCAACTCATTTTGTCAAGTTCTTAGCTATTTGTTATGTTGTCGGGGGGATTTAACATTTTTACATCAGGATATTTACATATGCAATACATGTTTTGGACTTTTAAAAACATTTGAAAATTGTGACATGGGTGTCTGTGTATACAGTGCCCTGGTAATTTATATTGTATCAGAAATATTTTATAAAATTTCTGGATGTGTGGGAGTAGCCAGTATAGGCTGTGTACCCTCCTGGAGATGGTTTACTCTGAAATGTAACTTTCAATAAACATTATGCCAAGAAAACTAGAGTATCTTTGCTTAATTCAGTTTTGAGAATCACTTCCCTTAATAAGAAGTACTTCCAGTGCTAACAGCCATGGCAGGGCTTTCTTTGGGGGGCTGTTAATAAAATGTACAAGCAACATGGTGGAGCACAGCACTGAAATGAGCCTGCCTCCCCCCTTCACCTTTATCATCACCCCCCATGTCTTTCTTCCCAAATACAGTGTAACCCACTGCAGGTTTGGGTATAGCTTGAGGAGAGCTTGCCTACTGTGGGGCCCCAGATGAAAGCCCCAGCACTGCAAATGAATTTAATATAAAATGACACAACACAACAGTGCACTTCTAGTCCTGTTTTCTTGGCTTGCCTGTGTGTACAGTATTTGCATTGACTCTCCTCCCTCTCTGGGCACTCTGTATCATTTTTTGTTATTAATAGGGATGCTCCATCCCATCTGTGGGATTTGATGCTTTAAGTCTGTTGTGAAGCTGGAAAGTCTACAACTTTAAAAAATTCTGCAGGTGACTTTGACGCACAGCCATATCTGAGAACCTCCATCGGATGTTGTGGAGAAACATGGAAATACTGTAGAGAACTTTGAGATCCTAAAGGGGGCTGTATGAAAGTTTAGATTTCCAATTAACATTTCTATAAATCGCCACCAGGTGGTACAAGCGCCATCTGTGTTTAAGAGAAAAGTAAGTCCGCACTGAGAGTGTCCCACGGGAGCAGCGTGAGTGTTGTCTTCTGGAACCGAGCTTGTTTATGACAGTCCAAGGTTTGGATACTGAATGTTGGAGTCAGACCCCATGAAAGGCTGAGGTGTAAGCAATGAGAACAGTCTCGCTGCATGTCAGGTGTGAGGCTGAGCAAAAGCTTTCCATCCTGCGTGGCCTCGTTTAAATCCTCTGTAACTCAGCAAACCAGTGGCAGCCTTGTTTTTTGGAAAAGGGCACTGGTCCTGGGAGCAATGCACTAACTTAGCCCGGCTGGGTCACACAGGACGCAGTGGAGCCCTATGGCAGTCTGGTTGGTCCTGGTCTGACTCCACCGTACCTCTCCTTTCCCTGAGAGAGTGGTCTCAACCTGCAGAACTCCACATTTGAAGGACATAGTTCAACTACAAGGACGAGGAATAATGAGCTACTCTCTTGGTTTTACTTACAAGTGGAAAAAAAAAGCCAGTTCACAATGGCCAAGAAGCAGAAGCAACTCAAGTGTCCACTGATAGGTGAGTTGGTTAAGAAAAATATGCACAGAGAGTGGAGTATTATTACAGCCCCAAAAGGAAGGACATTTCCACACCCACAACAATGTAGGTGGTCCTTAGCACGTTATGCTAAATGAAATAAGACATACAATCTGTATGAGTCCACTTCTATGAGGCACCCAGAGTAACAGTCAAATTCACAGAAAGTAGAAGCCTAGAAGCCAGTGTGGTAGTACACACCTGTAATCCCAGCTTTCTGGGAGGCTGAGGGAGGAAGATCCCAAGTTTAAGCCCAGCCTGTGCAACTTTGCAAG
The DNA here is from genome assembly GCA_004363535.1 of Dasyprocta punctata. Lineage (NCBI taxonomy): Eukaryota > Metazoa > Chordata > Mammalia > Rodentia > Dasyproctidae > Dasyprocta > Dasyprocta punctata. Next base: position 7,322 of record RJWM01010827.1, read on the forward strand.
ACCTCATCTCAAAATTTTTAAATGGGAGTGTGGCAGGGAATGCAGGAAGGCCCACATTTCAGTCCCCGGTACCAAAAAAAAAAAAAAAAAAGACAGAGAAAAGAATGGTAGTTGCCATGGGCTGCGAAGAAAATTATTGCTTAAGTGGGTTGTGAGTTTCCATTTGAGATGATAGAAAAAAGTCCACCAAAATGTTCTCCGCCTGCAGATAAGCCATGTGACTTGGGCAAGGGAGGCAGAAATAGGCTCCACCTCCCAGAGAGCCTGTCCTGGCCTTGGCAGGCCTTGTCTGAGAGGCTCCGCCTGCAGAACTCGTTAGTTTGAAATCCTGGACAGTTTGAGCTCTGGTAATCAACTTGCAGTGAGGCAGCGAGTGGACCCACTCTGAGGCGTGAGACTTGTTTCCGAAAGCACTAGAAGTTCGTCCCCACTCTGAATCATACAGTGTGAGCCGCTGAGTTATCTTGACTCAAAATGCTTCCTCCATGACATTTTGTAATGATTCAGGTGCCTTCTGATTTATGTGCATAAATAAACAGGATTCCTAATTTGGATTAATTATGTAAAAAGATATATTACTTGATGTGCATATAAAAGCAGATTCATTTATCAAGGTATTAACCAGGATGTTGCTGACAAGTAAAAACATGTTTTACTTTAAAAGGTAGTTCAGAGAGATATGTTTATATAAAATGGTGCATTTGCAAAATGAAACATTTCCCTGAAATCCTTGTGCTTTAAAACAATGTCAAGCTTTATTAGACACTAATGTAACAAAACATCTCTTACCATCACTCACCTTTGACAATGACTTTTACACATTTCGTCTCCAATCCCCACCTCTTGCTTGTTTACACTCTTTTTCTTTGCAGTAATTTTTTTTTTTTTTTTTTTTTTGAGATAGAGTCCCACTATGTTGCCCAGGTTGGCCTTGAATGCCTAGGCTCCAGTGATCCTCCTGTCTCAGCCTCCTAAATAGCTGTGACTACAAGCACACATCACTGTGCCTGAGCCAGTACACATTTTTTCATGGGCAGTACCTTATGATTGAACTCTTTCAAAATAGATTGCAATTATTTTATAAAAAGTTGTCTCTCACTGTAAAAACATAATTCCCATGATAAAGTATTACCACAAAGAGAAAAAGAACAGGCAAAGCTGGTGTCAGTGACGTGCCACCACTCTTAGCTGCTTGCTGAAGTGGCCTCCTCCCACCTGGGCCACACAGCCACTTCTGCCTCCCCGCTCTCCCCTTCTTCCCCGCCTCCGATGTTCCTCAGGGCTCTTCCCACCCACGGAAGGGCAGCCGTTCAGCCTTCAGGGGGAGTGGGTGTGACAAGCTTCCCACCCACATCAATTTGAGGAAACTCATTTAAGTTTCTACCAAGGAAGCAGAGAGAGAAAACCAAGTCACTTCTCACAGTCCAGAGGTGTGGACAGATACAGATGAAAGGAAGTGGTTTGATCTCACTCCTGTTGAGGATTAAATTTAAGGTCCCCTCCCTTTGTGACCTGTGTCATGATGTCTGGCTGCTAGGGCCCCCGTGAAAGCCCCTGGACGGTGCTCCCACGGCTTTGGTGTCCAGCTGCTGGTCACAGAATGGGAGTGACAAACCGATGAAGAGCCCAGGTCCTTCTCCCCTGGGACCCAGTACCGGGCTCAGAGGAGTCAGCAGGAGCAGGGGCCTGAGCCCAGGACAAGGCAGAGGCACTGGCTGCGGGGCTGGGCAGACCCAGGCTGGGCTAAGCCGCCTCTTGACTGGCCTGGGCCTCCACACCGCTCTTCGCCCATCTGAGCCTCAGCAGCCTCGAAGTAGCTTGAGGCTAGGGAGAAGCGCATGGTGGGAGGCTGATGAATGGCTGTCAGTTACATGATCTTACAGGATTTCTTTTGCACTGGGCAGGGAAGGAACCCAGGGCTTCCTGTGTGCTAGGCAAGCGCTCTGCCACTGAGCGACACTCCCTGCCCTTCTTAGCTAATTTTAATCTGCCGCCTCTGCTGCAAAGGGACGGTGGACCTCCAGGGAACTGGCTGGGCTGGCAGCCACTCCTGACACACAGGCCCGCGGTGGGACCCACGCACTGGACAACCCTGGGGTCTGAACCTGTGGTTCGGCTCACTCCTCAGCTCCTCCTTGTCGCTGTTGAAACTGTCTGGAGACTTTTGCAGTGTTTAGGACCGCACCAGACCCGCCGAGCCGGATAGATTCTAAAAGCTGTGCGACCCGTGTGCATGGCTCAGCAGGACAGTCTTTGGCCACTTTTCTGTCTCCCTCCATCCATGCTGGTCCCCAGTGTGTCTGTCATTTAAAAACTGTTGTTGAAGGGCTGGGAGTGCGGCTCGGCGTGGTGTGGTGGGGTGGGGGTGGGGGGTGCCTGGCATGTGCAAGACCCTGGCTTCCATCCCCAGCATCACACAAACAAAAAATGATATGATACTGAGTGACACATAAATTTAAAAACCAGGGTTGGGGATATGGCTCGGCTGTAAAAGCGCCTGCCTGGCAAGCACAAGGTCCTATGTTCGATTCCCTGTACCAAAAAAAAAAAACTAAAGAATAAAATCGCCCTCCTGGTAAATTTTATTCTTTAAGCAACTATAATAAAGGTTCTCATCATGCAGTAAGGTATTTTCTCTGAGGACACTGGGCAGCTTTAAGCATTCTGACGTTACTTAGCAGGCATGCTCTTCAGTGATTGTTACAGAGTGAGTGCTTTGTGATTTTACTGAAAAACTCAATTGATTCAGGTGTTGAGTTGCTACCAGCTGGGACCTCACTGCTCCCCCAGTTCTTCACAGCTGTGGTGCTGCATCAGAAGAGTTTTGTTGTTCTTGTTTGGGGTGTTTGTTTGCAACGTGGTCTCACTATGTAGTCCAGGCTGGCCTTGAACTCATAGTGATTCTCCTGCCTCAGCCTCCCTAGAGCTGAGATTTCAGGTATGTGCTACCATGCCCGGCTCATTAGAAGAGTTGAAGGCCCTTTCCTCAGCACATCACTGCCGCTTCAGGAGAGCCAGTGGTGTTTCCTTGCCCTCCCTTGTGTTTCTCACACATACACAGAAGCACTGGTTTCCTTGTGCCTTGGTAAGTAGGGTAAATGACTGCATAAGAGATGGTTTCAGGAACCAAGTGTTCCTTGCCATCCTCTACGATCATCGCCATCTGCTGCCTCCAGTTCTCCTGGAAAGAGTGCCGTAATCATGTCATCCTGACTGTGACACCGTGGAGGAATGGGACACAGTTCCTTCCACCCCACACCCACTCCACAGCCCACTCAGCCCAGCCAGCATGGGAAACGGCTGGCTCCTGTGTCCTTCCCCACAAGACAAGGGCCAGCTTCCAGGGGAGAATGTGGTGTCCTTCGGGAGCCGGTGGGGCCTGTGGGTATTCTTAGCGTTCCTACTACCCAGGATGGGGGCAAGAGGCAGATGCCCTGATTTTTTTTAACTTTCAGTCTGAATTGCGTAACCCCCGGGCCTGCCTCAGCCCCCTCCTCCTGATGCCCTGGAGTTTACACAGCAACTCTCCCCACAAAGCACCCGCGGGATGGCTTTTCCTCTGTTTGGAAGATGTGGATGGCTGGGTCCCAAGTTTTTCCTGCTCAGACCCTTTTCAATAGGGGCCGGATTCAGCCTATCTGAAGATCAAGAGTTCAGGGTGGCTTTTGTGATGCCGTTAGCACCCCCACCCAGGCTTCTGATGAATAATGGCCCTTCCTTTTCCTCCCATGCGGCGTCCATCATCTGGTAATGCCCCTTCCAGAAATCCCAGGACCCAGTATGGGAAATAATTTCATAATTAAAGCCTTTTGAGGAATTGCTGCTTCTTTCTTGAACTTACCTGCTTTTTTCCAGAGCCCCTATAATCCTGTATTAAAGAGGCCCCCCCAGTTACCTACTTACACATCCTTCTCCACTCCTTTCTCCTTGTTAACCATGCAAATGTCAGGTGCACAAAAGGACATTATCTTGAGTGCATTCTTAGAAATGGTTTATTTCAAATGTTTACAATTTTCATTTAAAATGAAAAATAGCTGGTAAAAAAGACAAAGCATTTTAAAAATACAGATTATACTGACTATACAGACATTAGCTTTTGGTATTTGCTTTCAGATAAGTAGGGGGGAAACCCCTTAAAACTATTATTTCTCTCCAAAAACAATGTAGAGTTGAGGTATTGTATTCAACAGATGTGATCTCTATCCGTAAGGTCTCTCTGTTAATTAACAGCCTTGCTACATGCTGTTCCATCCTTTCCTTCCAAAGGGGATCTTGGTCTGAACATATGTTCACACAACTGACAATGTTCCTTAATAATCATTAAGGTTGCCATAGAAACTTCCTACCGCTGGTGCTTGGCCATACTGGGAACTCGAGGCTGGAAAGACCTTTTGGGGCCGCTCGGGAACACCTGGTATAGGACCTGAGCCTCTGGCCTGCTCCCTCCAGCATGGCCCACAGCGGACTGCTGTGTGGGAAAGGGCTGTGGGTGGCTCCTGCTGCCCCACAGTGAGACACATTGCTCCCCACCTCCACCTGGCCATGAGTCTCCTCCTCAGCAGGCTCAGCCTCAGGCCCTACGTGAGATTATACAGCTCAGCACCGAAGCAGTCGGGTGAGACATTCCTGAGCAGTCTCTGGCAAACCCACAAGCCACAGCCAGTCCCGGCCTGCCCCACCGGGCCCAGCTCCCCGCAATCCCTGCAATCTGGTTCCTGCACAGATGCTACACCTTGCCTTGGTTCCCTTTCTTGAAGGCAGTAGGGAAATGGTGGAGACTCAGCGTGAGCTCAGAGCCCAGCAAACAAACCGCAAGGGCACCTGTGCTCTCACTCACACAGGACAAGTATGCACAGCCACAGCTACGCCCTCGAAATGTGCTTAAAACATTTCATTAATGCTACCAGAATTAACTATCACTTTGGTGTAGACCTTGATCCAGCATATCTCTGACTTCTCCCACCCCGCAGGATGGGTTTTGGTGCCTAATCTAAACTGTCTCTGTCCCAACATGTCCCATCTGGCTGCATGGCCGATGGCTGCAGGTTTCAAGTGAGCAACAGCACAGTTCACAGTCCGAGGCAGCTTGTGGGCTGCAGAAACCCAGGAAAGAATGACCAGGGGACCTGGGGATTAAACAGTGCTGGTACCAGCCTGCAGACCAAGAAAGCTTATGACCTAAGCAAGGTCTGGGCTCAGAGAAGACAAAAACTTCCTTCATTGACACTAGCTTATAAAAATAAAGGGGGAAAAAAACCCTCTTTGATACAAAAAAAAAAAAAAAAAAAAATTCCGGTATAGTAATAATGAAAGTAATAACAATTTGGAGATCAAAGCTGCCTAGCTCTGAAGACAATGAGCTATCTAGATTTAAATCTTCCTCCAGCACAGCTCTGCCCCGCTTTGGTAATGTTACTTGTGGGTAAAACCATGCACGAAGGTTAAAGAGCTGTGGGCGCAGAAACACCTTTTCTCATAAAGGTCCTCATTTCTAATATTTTCCTTTCACAGCAGTTTAAAGAGTTCCAAAAGCTTCACATGGGGAAGGAGAGAGGCCATGAACACTTGCTTAACTTTCGTCAACTTAGCATACGGCACCCGGCTCAGCCACAGGGTCTAACCTGTACAGTCAAAGCCAGAGATGAAAATCACTACCAGCTCAAGATAGTAACAACTCGAACACAACAAGCAGCAAATAGAACACAGTGGCTTTCATCCTTTGCCATCTGTCTGGTGGCAGTGATGTTTTTCTAGAAGGGTAAACTACGAGAAAAAGTCTTGTGGTTTGGTAAGCTTGGGGTCTGTGGTTGCACAACTCATTTTAATCACAGTTCTTTTGTGCGGGCATCGGTCTGGGTGACCACTAACATCCCAAGCCTGGACAGAGGTCAGCTGAAGCGTTAGCCAGCATCACAGCCACGTGCTTAGTGGGTGCTTCTGTCCTACACAAGGAACGGAGTAAAAGGAAGAAGGCACCAATGGGAGGGATTTTCTTAAATGAATTTCCCCTCTGATAACAGGGTGGAACTTCGGGGTGGGGAATTTCAGGACCATGCCCTGTAAGCGTAGGAGAGACTCAAGGTGGGAAAGAGTTGCCCATTCCTTCCCCCTCACTGCAGCTGCCTTCCCCTCAACCCCAGGAGCACCAGCCTATTTTGGCACTTTGTAAGGCAAAAACAAAATACAGAATGAAACTAGAATCTCTTCTCGAGTAGGGGAAAAAATTTTTTCCTCCTCCTCCCTTTTCACTTCACTTAGTTTTATGCTAAACAAAGTTGTGCTTCCCCCAACCCCAAGCTATTTATATACTGACACCCAGAGACTATTAGGTCTTCCCACATCTCAAGGGAAAATAGCATTAAAAAAAAAAATCGAAGTACATTCTTGCCATTTGTTTTTTTTTTTTTTCCACATGAACAAGTTCTTTTCTAATTACTCAGGCCCCAGTGGACCCCAGAGCCGACCAAGCTTATGAAGCATTCTACTTTCAGCCCTGGCAGCGGCCTCCTCGGGGATGAAGGGTAGAGAACATGGGTTTCAGAGCTTCGGTCCCCTCAACTATGACTGGGACCATGGAGACCCTGTCTCTCCCCTTCCTCCTGCTCTCTTTTTTCCTCCTGAATCCCTGAGATGTGATCAAACCAGTGCGGCACTCTAGAGTCAGCAAATGCCTAGGATTATGTATCATTCACATTAAGCAAAGATCATGAGGAGCTAATTAAATTCCACTTAAACCATCAGGCCCTGAGATTGTATTCACCACAACCTGCCTTCCCACCCCAATCTCTCGTTCAAGTGTAAGAAGAAAGGCAGGAAAGAGTTTCCTCCTTCAGCTCCCGTGGTTTACGTGAAGCCCTCGCAGGCCTAGAGAAAAACAGAATGGCAAAGGCACTTGGGCTTCCAGAGCTTGAGTTAGAAGAAGCCGTAAGTACAGTGACCAGGAACTCACAAGTGGGACAGCTTGGCTGGAAACCCATCTTGTCTGCCCCAGGACGCACTTGGGGGTCTGAGTCGGATGTAGGTGACCAGCAGCTCCTCATGCCCACAGTGTCTCATCAGGTCTCTGTGTTGGCCTGAGTTCCTTTTGGCCCCTTTTAAGCAGAGCATTTGGGAAGGGAGGTTTGAGAATTCAAGCACCTCTTTCTTCCCTTGGACAGATGCAGCACACTGACCTCCCCCAGTGTCAAGTGTCCCTTCAAGGCTCTTCTGCAGCAGGGAAGCCACAGGTCCTGCCCTGAGATGTGTGGGATGGCGGCGAGACAGTCTTCCGCCCTGCCAGCTGTCCGATGTCTGACACCCGGCTGCCAGGTGCCACCCAGACAGCTATCTGGAGAAGAAGTAGTCTCTGTTGCTGATGTCATAAGGACTTTGTGGGTCCTTGGCATCTGGTCGGCTTTGGCTCAGGGTGTTGTCGGATCCGAGGCTGCTGGGGGACACTGGAGGGGAGAGTAGAGGGACAAGCACAATGGTGGGCCTGGGCTGCCCCAGGGGATACGGTGGGTGCACACTCGGCTTGCACTCCTGCAGAGACCGTGACTTCCACGTCCTCTTGAACCTATGCACAACACAGACAGAAACCACACAGATGTTCGGTCCCCTGTGATGCACCCCAGTGCACCCCAGTGCCGGCGGCCTGGCACTCCCAGTTCTCAGTATTCACGCCGTCAGCATCCCCAGGGCCCGCATGATGCTCCGAAGAGCCGGGGTATTTAGAATTTAAAAGCACCCTAAGAAGATAAGTATGTATTACTGAGCCAATTTACAAGTAGGAAGACCAAAGCAAATCCTTTTATAGCACCAAAAAATCACCCCACAGTCCCTTAATCTGGCCTGTTCCTGAGACAGCCCAGTAGGTACACAACATCAGCCACAAATCCCTTTATTTAAAAAGAAAAAGGGAGTATTCTCTAAGCAGGAAAAAAAAAATGAGGCTTTTGGTGCAAGTGGGGCTACTGGGAGGAAAGCACCTGCAACCACCATGCACTAGCAGGGGAAGAGCTGAGGCCCCCTGGTCACACTGCTGCCCCTGCTCCCAACAGTCCCGGCCTCGCCCACTCCCTCCAGCCGAGGTGAGCACTGCACTCGCACGTGGTCACCACTGGGCGCACGTTGACTCCTGTAACGGGAAAGCGGTTGTTAAGCAGGAAGGAGATAGACATCTCTCTGATCACAGCTTTGCTCGCAGAGCCCCACTCTGGGCCCAATGCCAGGGCTCAGCAACCGAGCAAAGTCACTTAACAGCTCGGAGGAAGATGAGTGGTGATAGCCATCTTTGAAGGTACAGTCAGATCTCCTTCCTGGAGGGGCCTGCAACACAGTGAGGCCACAGGGCCTCTTCTCCCCTTGCTTCCCACCCTGCAGCTGACTTGCTGCCTCCTAACCCAAAACCTGGAGCAGGGTGGCCTCCCTCAGTTCCACCCGATAGCGGCTACTCTAGGAAGGAGGGGAGGCCAATGTCAAAAACAAGATCTGGGCATTTTCCTTGGACTTCTTTTTACATCAGCAGGCTATTCCTGTCCTTGTTATGATAAATAATTGATAGTTGGCTTCATATCTGCCATTGGCTCAGCCTGCTATCCAAAAGGAATAAACAATCTGCAGAATGTTACTCAGGGCTTTGCCACTTGGATATGAAACAGGAAGAGCCCAGCAGGGGTGATTACTGGACTTAAGCTGAGTTTTTGGGTAGAATTCTCTCTCCTGAGAGAGAAAGGAGGACAGCATCATTGTGCCCTGCATTGTGAGAGGCTCAGACCTCTGCCCAGGAATTCTCCTTCTGGGAATACACCTTAAAGAAACCACACAGCTATGGAAAAGCTTTAGGCACACAGATGTTGTCTATAAAACCAAAATAACTAAATGCCCAATAATAAGACAGAGGTTAAGTGAACTTGGGTATGTCCCTAAAAGAGGGGTCTGTAGTTAGCTAAGTTGGCATTTGTAATAATGAGAAAAATGCTTGCTTTATAATGATAAATTCAAAAGGTAGGTCTCAAAGTTATAGATACAGAATAACACAGTTTTATAAAATAAAACAAGAATCTATACAGAGGAAAAAGACTCAGAGGAAATTCACCTAAACATTTAGTGTTCTTGATTTGGGTATTAATTGTGTGTGTGTCTGTTCATTTTGTAGAAATTCATGGAGCTCTATATTATTATCATCATCATCATCATCATTATTATTAGGTACTGGGCACTGAACCCAGGGCCATCACACTAAGTTATGCCCTGGCCCTGTTTTATATTTTTTATTTTGAGTTTAAGTTGCCCTGCCTGGGCTCAAACTTGCCATCCTCTTGGCTCTGCCCCTCGAGTGCTGAGCTTACAGATGTGTGACACCACATCTGGCTTGCAGCTGTACACTTAAATGTATATACTTCTCTGTACATTATTAGACTTCATCACATTTTTAAAAAATTAACAGGAGTTATCTTTGGGTGAAATAATTTTTTTCTTTTCTTTCTGTCAGTATCTAACAAATTACCTACAGTGATAGCAATCTTTCCCATCTATTTTTTTGCAAGGCAATGGGGTGGGTAACTGAGAAAGTTAGCTTTCCTTTTGAAGTACTTTGAGGAGTAAATGAAACCCTGTATGACTTCACTAAGCTCAAAGGGGCCTTTGACTCTAGCCAGCTGGGGTGGGCGCAGGAAGCGAGAAGCAGATGAACCACTAGACTCCTTTACACCTTGACATTGCTTCACTTTTTATCTGCTTTACAAATTCAGGCTTTATAAAGTTTTGTTTGAAGAAAATGTTCTGTGGCTACCTGAGTTTTGTTTTGTTTTAACATTTGCTCTTCTTTAAAAAATAAAATGTAGAAACGAAGGCTCCCCGCCCCCAAGGCCACGGAGAATACATCCTGCCTCAGCCACTTCTGTGGCCTATGATACCACACAGGTCTTCTGTCCAGGCCCTGGAGGGACAGTCCGCGATTGCACATGGGAAAAAGACCCTTCACCCAATACAAGATGAGCTTTCAAAGCCAGGCCTTCACCTAGAGAAACCTCACTTAGCAGTGCAAGTCCATTCTAGGCAAATGTGGAGAAAAAGAATTCTCTGTTAGAACTCCACTTGCCCAGTGCTGGGTATCACAAAATATAGAGTCAGTGGGGGAAGGGGATGGAGGAAGACCTGGCCCCTGAAAGCCACAGTGTCCACTTTAGAAGATGGTACACATTTACAGCTAAACATTATCACTGATCTTGCTGGAAAAATATTCAGGAAAATGCTTTGCTTGGGATGCAAAGTAAATGTACTAAAAGTAAAATTACAGTATCATGGGCTGGCAGGATGACTGCCACCACTCTGGTGTCTGGGCTAATGAAAACGGCAGTCACCTAGGGTCAGCCTCAGCACCGCCTAGCCCCCACAGTGTCCCTAAATTTGTGCCCTTTCCCTGATAGGAGGACCTGGGGACCAGACAAGTTGTCATCATTGGAAACAACTGGTCTTGTAAAAGATATTTTAATGTAGAGAAAATTTTAAAACTTGTATTTTTAATACTAAGCATATATCTAACAGGATGAGACTGGGAGACAGAGCCTGTTTCCATGGTTAAAAAGTTACAAACTTAACAAGCCTTGACACTCTGGTGCCAACTGCAAGATAAGTGTAGCTCAGCCAGGAAGAAATGTTTTTACTTCTAAGTCCCAGAGAGTTACCACTTCAAGGACACCTCTGTCGGGTCTCAGACAATGTTGGATTTTTTTTCTATGTTGTATGGTAGTAACCTCATATAGTTGCTGTTTCTGTAACAGTGAATTCTGCCTAGCAATTAAGGATAAAGACATGTATAACCGTAGGATATTATTTTACCTGTCTTATGTACTTTCTGCTTGCAAACTTATATAAACAAAACCCAAAGCTGACTCAGGGCTGATGATTTGGAACTGAGATTCCCTTCAGCCCGCTAGCATAATAAAGCTGTATGTCTTTTGGAGTTCCTCTGGTGCTGTGTCTTCTGTCTGATCTCTTTCTGAACCCCATATCATTTCCTCCCCTTATAAATGTGACTCACACAGAAGCCCACAGAAACTCACCAGTCTCAGCCCTGGGCACTGGCCCTGTGTGTGCCCGCAGGGGCTCTGGTTGCCTAGCAACCAGCCAGCAGCCAAGCCTAGCCAGCAGGTGAGCCGGGCCCCTGATGCCTCTGTCAGCAGTTTACAGCACACGAGATGACGCTGCCTGCTGAGGACCCACAGCAGGACCAGCTGGGCCCACTCCTGACCAACGGCAAGCTAGGGCCATGAGTAAGGGCTCTCAGGGGACATGTTCCAGTCCTGGCTCTTGCCTAGCTTTGGGCAAGTTATTTTACATCTTGAGTTTGTTTCCTTAAACTAAATTGTTTGACTAGATGACCCCTGTGGCCTTTTTCAAAGAGCGTGAGCTTTGGGTCTGACTCTTGACCTTCCCCTCACCAGCTGCCAAGTGGGAATCATGATATCTACCTCTACAGCCCTCCGGTAGATTATAAGACCTGTAGAAGGAATAATGCAGAAAGCCAGGTGTGTTGGTGCAGGTCCGCATCTCTGGCACTCTCAGAGGCTGAGGCAGGAGGACTGTAAGTTCAAGCCCAATCTGGGCATTTCAGTGATTTAGTGAAACCCATCTCAAAATTAAAAAACAAAAACCAAAAAAACCTAAAAAGGGCTGAGTATGTCGCTCAGTGCAGAGACCTCAGGTTCAGTTTGCAGTGCCATTAAAAAAAAAAAAGAAAAAGAGAAAGAAAGAAAGAAAAAAGAAAAGAAAAGAAAAAATGGAAGCAGAATGTGTGAATGCATGAATGCTGATAGGACTCTTCTCTGACCCAAAGGTATAAAAGACTTTGATTTCTTCAAGAAACTACCTCCATTCATTCAAAACCTTACCTTCTGCACACCCACTGGACAGCTTGTTCACTACTTCATCAAAAAAAATCGAAGTGAAGGAGTTGGGGTATAGCTCAGTTTCCTAGCATGCACAAGGCCTGAGTTCAATCCCCAGCACTGGAAAGGAAGGCAGGCAGGGAGGAAGGGGGAAGTCAAAGCTGGAACAACCCTCTGCACTCTGAGTTGTCTCCTTGCTACGATAACAGGATTAGTGAGATGAAAGCTAGTATTCTATTAGTAGCAAGGACAGGGGCCCAAAAAGGAGTCAGGAAGTCCAAAATGGCATCTGCTGAGGTACCACTGCCCGCAGATCTTACAAAAAAAAAACCATCTCCCAGGTGACTTGCAGTTGTCTGGGACCTGCCCAGAGCATGATCAGGCAGCCACTGGCTCAAGGCTGCATGGGCCCTGCACAGGTACTGTGCAAACACTGCACAGATTGGACCCTAAAAAGTACATAGTTTCCTACAGAGTAAGGATTATATTGCTTAACTATGGCCTGAGCTCCCTTCTAAACCCTTAAAAATCCCTAGAAAAAGAGCCCTAGTGGGTATTCTACTCAGAAGCCCTCCTGGCTAGTAAGAGATTTATTTCCTTGCCTTTGTATTTTTACTTCCTTCCTTGCCTTTATAACTTTTGCTTTGTATTTTTTATCCCTTAAGCAAACTTGCTTGCAATCTACCCTCCTCCATCTTGGTGGCATTCTTCGCCACCGTGGGACACAATGCCAACGTTCCAGTAACACTACTGGAGCCCAGCCCATTCCAGGCCACTGTAAAGACCAAGTGAGCTGACACAGAGAAGCTCTCTCCACTGTCCTATCCCTCCTGGGACCCTTTTCTTTCTCCTCCTCATCAGACCAACTCCTCCTCCTCCTTGGTGTTGGTCGGTTCTCCTCACCACAGACTGCCTTTCAGTGGCCCCCACCACACCAGTAATCACCTCTCCATGTCCGGTTCCCTCACTAGACAATCTGTCCTGTCCACTGAGCCCCCTGTGGCTCTGCATCAGGCCTTAGCAGAACAGGTGCCATGTGTGCCATGAGTGCACTCATTTGTTGGATAAATAAATGAATAAGCTGATGTTCTGTAAAATTCCGATGACCAAGTGGGCAAAGGAAAATTAGTTAAGAAATATGAGAATGGCCAGGCATGGTGGTATATGCTTGTAATCCCAGCACTTGGGAGGCTGAGGCAGTTCAAGGCCAGCCTGGGCTCCATAGAGGGTTCAAGGCCAGCCTGAACTGCACAGCAAGACCCCATCTCAAAAAAGAAAAAAAGAAAGAAAGAAAGAAAGAAGGAAGGAAAACAACCCTGAGCCATGCCCAGGACCCATCTCACCTCAGGATGAGGCCAATGCAGAGGAGAGATCCGAAGGCCAGGCTTCCTCCAGCCACCAGGAATGCAGGCAGTGGTGCCGAGGAAGAATCTTGCACTGCAAACAAGAGAGACAGAGAGACACAGAGAGAGAGAGAGAGAGAGAGAGGAAGGAAGGAAGGAAGGAAGGAAGGAAGGAAGGAAGGAAGGAAGGAAGGAAGGAAAGAAGGAAGGGAGAAAGGAAGGAAGGAAGGAAGGAAGAAAGGAGGGAAGAAAGAAAAAGAAAGAAAGAAAAGGGAGGAGGAGGAGGAAAAAGAGAAGTAGAAGCAGGGGGACGAAAAGAAAACCACTTAAATGTTGCTGTTAAAAGTCCCACAGGAACCTAAATCAAAAGCTCACTTAACAAGCTGGCCAGTTTTCTGGCCAAACCCAACTCTAAAGAGTCAACTCTAGTTGAATGTGGTGGATCATGCCAATAATCCCAGCACTCTGAGAGGCTGAGACAGGAAGATTGTAAGTTCAAGGCCAGCCTGGGCAATTTAGCCACTTAGAAAAAAATTGTATTAAAAAAATTTTTTTTTAAGGGTTGGGAAGTAGCTCAGTGCAAAGCCCTGGGTTCAATCCCCAGTATAAACAAATAAACCAACAAGCCACCCTCAGCGTTACCTGACAGACCCCAGAATTCTACCGCTTGGCAAAAGGTGCACTTCAAGCTCAGTTTCTGAGCTCCTGCGGCTAGCCACAGACTGTCACTTACTTGCAGAGTGGCTTTCCTGGTGGCATCCAGCCTGTCCCCCAGGTACAGAGGCTCTGAGGGCTTCCTCGAGGGCTGCTCCACTGAGGCGGGTGTCCAGGGGGCTCGGGAGCTCTCAGGCAAGCAGTTCTCTCCCCAGGGTGTTGTCTCTTGCCTGGCCCGCACTGAGCACTCTCAGCACCCCTCTCCTGGGGGGCTCCTGTCTGTCCCTCCAGCTCCACCTCAGGTCAGAGCTCTGAAGAGCAGTGACTGCACACATCATCCTTCTCTCTGGGGCGCTCTTGCCCTCTTAGGGTGCCCGGCACAAGCACAAGGCAGACTGCGAAACATTACACTGAGCAAATGAAAGAAAACTCCAGCTTCACAAGCAGCCGTGTCTGCCCACAGAAAGCCCTTCCTATAACTTCCAGAGACTTCCAACAAGACAGAGGGTCACCTAACCAAATCCACCCCTCTCTCTTTCTGCCAGGAATGTTGAAGATGAAGTTGTAGCCCTGTGTGGTGGCTCACACTTGCAGTCCCACCATTCTGGGAGGCTGAGGCAAGAGGATGGTGTGTTTGAGTCCAGCCTGAGCAACTTAGCAAGACACTGTATCAAAAAGATTTTTTTAAATTCTAAAGTGCTGGGAAGTAGTTCAGTGGGCCCTGGGTTCAATTCCAGTAACACACACACACACACACACAGGCACAGTTGTACAGACCCAAGATTCAGGTTTTTCTACCCGGCTAGCACTGCTGTTGTGCAGATCCTACCTGCCAGTTCTTACTGCAGCCGCCCACAAGGGCAGACATTGCCACAGATGCCTACTGGTGAGTGATCTGTGGCTCCAAGGACAGATTTTTCTTTCTCTCTCTCTGTCTCTCTCTCTTCTTTTTTTTTTTTTTTTTTTTTTTTTTTTTTTTTTTTTTTTTTTTTTTTTTTTTTTTTTTTTTTTTTTTTTTTTTTTTGTGACAGTCTCACTATCGTAGTCCAGTCTGGCTTTAAGCTCATTATGCACCCTTCACACTCATGGCAATCCTCCTGCCTCAGTCTTCCAAGTGCTGTGATGACAGGCATGCACCACCATCCCTAGCCCAAGGACGGATCTTTCCAGTACGTCTCACATCTTGACAGAAACCGCAGGAGGCTCGCTTGCTCATCTGTTAATATTTCATCGACTATTCTCATTGCTCCTTCTGCCACTCCATAGCTATTTACTGAGTGCCCATGATGTGCCAGGCTTTGTTCTAAGCTTCAAATGCAAAGCAAAGCACAACGCCAACACTCCTCCTCTCCTGAATTTTACATTGTAACCGAGGGAGGCAGACAAACAAGCAAACACATAACGCGATGCTATCACAAGTTACAAGTGGATGTGACCAGGGCAATGACGAAAACCAAACCACTGAAAGGGAGCGGGTGACTGTGGATGACAGGAGCTCTGTCAGAAGCAGTGGTCTGGAGGGAAAGACACAGCTGGGCAAGTGCTGGAAGGAGCTGGCCATGTGGTGGCCGGCAAAGGAGCATGCAGACAGAGCAGGAGGCAGAGCACGACCCCAAGCTGCAACCCATACCAAGGGCGAGCAAGAAAGCTGAGCGGACCAGGAGAGTGAGGGGGCCTCTGTTAGAAATCCCACCGAGACTCTGAGGAGAAGCTGTTGAGCTGGGGGAACTTGGATTCATGCTTTAAGGGTCATTTGGGGTCTGGTTAGAAAAAAATCTGTTAGGGACTCAGCCCAGAAGCCAGCAGGTCAGCTAGCCCCTGCTGAAGCCACGCAGGATGGGAGATGACAGTGGAGGGAAGCAGTCACCTTCCAGCAGGTCGCAAGGCACAGCGGCAGGGCCTGAGAGGGGAGCATGCCTGCTGCCTGAGATCTGAGCAGCCCAGCAAACAGGTGCAGGGTACAGAGATGGGGAAGATGGAGGAGAATGGGTGGAAGGGGCACATTCTCTTTTAGACATGTTACGTCCAAGGTTTCTGACAGGTTCCAAGTGGATATGTCCATCTGCAGTAGGAAGCCAGAGTCCTGCCCACCAACACTTTTTCCAGGCTAGGGCTCAACAAGCTCATTAGTGAGTGCAGATGGAGAGAACCCAGCCTTCCTCCTCCACACCTGCCCTTTCACCCAGCCTGATGCCATCCTAGCAGTACCGTGCAAGGCCCATTTTGAGCCAGGCATGCTGGCACACACCTGTATCAGCACTTGAAGGCTGAGGCAAGAAGACTTCAAATTTGAGCCGTGCCTGGGCAATTTAGCAACTTAGGAAAAATATGTATATACTTTCATTGTGGACCCTCTGCCACCTATCCAAATAAGAGAAAACCTCTTGCAAACCAGAAGAAAACAAAAATATCCACTCCTTACCTGGGAGGCTTGTTGCTACCGGAGAAACTTGGTGATCACTGTCCTCTTCGTCAGTAGTACGCACCTAAGAGAGATGTGACCTACGTAGACCCATTTCTGTGGATTTAGATATCACCTCTTCCTCCAAACCCTGTCCGGTCACCTCAAACATCCAACCTTTGTCAGCTCAAGCTTTCCTCTGTTATTTATACTAAGTCCCTACTTAGCTCAAGGCAGAGATTTCTTCCCATTCACATCTCTGCCAAAAGCTGCCAGGCTCAGGGCTTGCCCAGAGGTGCTTAAAGAACGCAGGACGGCTGTCCTGACAGGAGCAGGCACCATGACCTCAGGGACAGCACGGATCAGAACCTCAGCTCCACCCCTCACAGCTGCAGGATTGCTGTAGACTCCTTGGACTGCACAGCCTCGGTTCTGCTTCCTTCAGATCACCGTGAGGACCAAATGATACCGAGCACACAGCCCAGAGCTTGGCAGCAGGGCAGCAGACCCTAGGCAGTGTTGGGACTCTCTGGCCCTGCAGGCAGGGACTGGAGAAGGCGCCGGGACCATCCCGTACCCGGGCTCCCTCCGTGTGCTGCCCTTTCTCCCTGGGGCTGAGCCTCCCAGTTTAGAGCAAAGGGAATTAAGGCCCACGGGGAGGAGATATAGCTGGACAAGAAATTGGATTACGCTGGGAATTTGTTAAGCAGCTCCAGAAGTAATCCTCTTTGCAGCCAATTATGATACCAACATCCACAGGGGAAGGACTCAGACAAGCAGAGCCACGTCTCATGCTAAGCCACTAGCAGTGTCCCAAAGACTCAGAGATGAAACCACGGCCATCAAACCCAGGCAGCTCTGAGCACCAGGCAGCGCCACTATCCCCTCACGGCCTGGGGACTGGGACCCGCTCCACCCCTCCTGGAGGCTTGGCAGGGACAGGGCACTGCCCACGGCTGTGTTTCCAGCAGGAGGCAGAGGTGAGATTTGAACCACTTCCAGTACAGCGCCAGCCCAACTTCTAACTATGAGGGGCCACAGCCCCAGCCCTGCTGCGGGAACACACGCTCACCTCTGTGACATGGGGCACAGCTGGGGAAGTCCTGGGTTCTGCAGAGAGAAGGAAGAGTTGTTGTTAATGTCCCACAGACCCTCAGTCCTACCAGACGGGCTCCACAAGCACAACAAAGATCATTATACCATTTAAAAGGGCAGAACAGCCCAGCACAGTCCTCGCTACTCAGGAGGCTGATACAAGAGGATTGCTTGAGCCCAAGAGTTCAAGGACAGCCTGGACCACACAACAGGATGCCATCTCAAAAAACAGAATGGGCCTGGTGTGGGGGCACATGCCTGCAATCCCAGCATTGGGGAAGCTGAGGCAGGGGAACTGCTGTGAGTTCAAGGCCAAACTGCATAGTGAGTTCAAGGTCAGCCTGAACTACATAGTGAAACCCTGTCTCAAAAAAAAAAAAAAAAAAAAAAAAAAAAAAAAAAAAAAAAAAAAAAAAAAAAAAAAAAAACAAAAATAAAAACAAACAAACAAACAAAAAAACCCCAACTCCTCCCCAAAAGAAACTACTGGAAATAACCAAATATCTGACCTTAAGACATCATCGATGCAAATTATGATACAGCCACATAATGCAATAGTCCTCAAAAAAAAAAATTTTTTTTTTGGTACCTGGGATTGAACTCACAACCTTGTGCCTGCCAGGCAAGTCCTTAAAATTTTTATAAGCTTATATAATATGTGCATGTATCAAAACACCACAATGTATTCTATCAATCAATATGCTCATTTACTATGTCAATGCGCTCATTTACTACATCAATCAAAACAAAAGTTAACTCTGTGTGTGTGTGAGACAGAGACAGAGTGTAACTATGTAGCCCAAGGCAGCTCTAAACCACACAGCAATCCTTCTGCCTCAACCTCCCCAGTGCTAGAATTACAAGTGTGCACTGTGAAACCTGGCCCAAATGTGTATTTTAGAAAACTATTGAAGACATAATATATGAAAACTACAAGACAGAAAAAAGTTCACATAGCTTGGTTCAAAGTTTCTAAAGAAACAAATCCCTGATATTATTTATGGTATATTACACTATTTATCATACATTCATACGTAGGAGGGGAGAACGTGGAAGGGTACACATCGCCGCATGGAAGCACTGTTAACATTTTCATTTCCTTTCCCGCACCTTTTTGCAGTTAAAATAGCAGCATAACCAGTCAGCCCTCATCTGCCTGGATGGCTCAACACAGCTGGCAGTCGGACGCAGGCCAGGCCCGCTCTGCCCCCTGCGAGCCCGCGCCTCCGTGGGAACCGCATTTCTTTGGAAATCGCTGAAGCACAAGGAGGCCAGGCTCAGAGCCAGAGTCCTGACCAGAAGCCAGGTCTGCGGCAAATGTAGGCCTGAGGGACCAGGCACTGGGCTGTGACAGGCCATGGGTGGAATGCTCTGGATTCCAAAATATTTTTCTTCTTGTTTTCCATGAAGAAGTTTACAACAACACAGAAAGTGAGTGCACAAAGATGACTCCCCTCTCCCAGATCAGTGGAACAAGGAGCTGGGGTGGACCCTGCTGTCCCCAGGATGGGGGAAACCACACCCGAGGACACTGAAGGAACAACGAGCAGATCTACTGTCCTCAGCATACAGTGGAAGGATGCCCAGCAAGGTGAAGAAACTGGCCTGACCTTACACAGCAAGAGAACCAGAATTAAACCTAGAATTCACACTTGGGAGGCTGAGGCAGGAGGATCACCACAAGTGTGAGGCCAGCCTGGGCTACATAGTAAGTTCAAGGCCAGCCTGGATTACAGAGTGAAACCCTGATTCAAAAAACAAAAATAAAAACAAACAAGCACAAACAACCTACAATTCATAGGAAGGTTTCTTCTTCCTCTGTGTTCCTTGCAGCCAAGCCTAGCAAAGAACAATTAGACTCCTGCAGGGGACCTGAAAGGTGAACAAGCATGTGGGGTGTGGAATGAAACACACAACCAGGAGAGGGGGTGGAAACCTCGGTAGACCAGGGAAGATCATTCAGCTTCCAACCTCCAGGCCCAGCCACCCTCTGCTCTGCCATAGCCCTGTGGAACCCCAGTAATGAGATCCAGCCACAGGTCTGTTAAAGCTCCCAAAGACAGAGAGGTTCAGGCAAAAAGGGAGACCCAGAACTCCACCCTCGGGCTGATCCCCAATACAGCACACTGGCCTCCCGATGCCGGGCGGGACTTCTGGGGATGAAGTGGGTGCTGTATTTTGGTATTATTTCTAATAACCTTGAATGTCAGCAGTATGAATCAGTTTCTAACGTGGATCAGAATAAAGTCTTGAGTAAGGATGTTTTTGAAATAAGATTCCCTAGAGGCCTCCAGAAACTCCTGATTCAGATCATTTTGTCCCTGGGAGTGAGATGGGCACAGGTGTGAATAGTGTATCTCCCAAAAATAAGATTGGGTTTATATTACAGGCTTATTTTTCAGGGGATAGCTTATTTTTCATGTACAACAACCTATACTTATTCATGTGTAAAAATCTACATTTTTTTTCAAATACACTCATGTCATCTTCTTTTGGAACATCATCATAACTTCAAACCCTGAATTCTGGCCTGAATTTCTTGTGACTCCATTTCCTATAGAACCACTGGCTCCGATCTCATGTCCAGCAACAGAGCTTCCCTTAAATGAGCACTTCTTATCCACATAGCCTGCTTGTAGTGCATTGGCAACACAGCTGTCAGTGATTTTATCTCATGTATTCTTTACTCGAGTCACAACCTCCTGCAGGCTGGGCTTCACAAAGTTTCCAGAAATCAAGTGTTAACTGAAGATTTACCAGACAGGAGTGGCAGCAAAAGTGATGATAGTTCAGAATGATGGGCCACAAAAAAGTGATGAAAAATTGCAGGCATCAAAATTCAGAAAACGTTTATTTCACACGAGTGCATTAAGTATGTCTGTTACAACACTCGGTGTATTAAATTATGAAGATTTGTATTA
>RJWM01010827.1:27705-62139 GCA_004363535.1 Dasyprocta punctata
TTTTTTTTTTTTTTTTTTTTTTTTTTTTTTTTTTTTTTTTTTTTTTTTTTTTTTTTTTTTTTTTTTTTTTTTTTTTTTTTTTTTTTTTTTTTTTTTTTAGACAGGGTCTTGTTATGTAGTTCAGGATGGTCTCAAACTCACTCTGTAGTCCAGGCTGATCATGAACTCATGACAATCCTGCTATTGTTTGTGTCCAGATGCACCCCCAAAGACTTATGTGGTCATAGGTGGGGCTTTTTCAGAGATGGCTGAATCTAGAGTGGGGGACACTGGAATTGATTCATGGTGCCACACTAGGATCAAGGGCACTAGGATTAAAAGTGCTAGGATTAAGGATGAGTAATTACTAAATCAGTCCATTGATTGGATTGGCATCATCCTAATCCCGGTAGACTGGATACAATATAAGGAATTAGAAAGAGGCTTGTCTTCCCCTTGCTTCTTGCTTTTGCTGTCTTCTGCCTGCTATGAACTCTTTCTCCTCTGTGATCCCCCTCTGCCATGCCACTGTGCCCTGGAGCCAGCCAACTATGAATTGAAACCTCTGCAAACTGTGAGCTAAATAAACCTTTGTCCCTTTAACTTTGGATGTCAGGTATTTCATCTCAGCAATGAGAAAAGTAACTAAGACATCCTCCTGCCTCAGCCTCCCAAGTGCTGGGATTACAGACATGTGCCACCATGCCTGACTTTGAGTTCATCTGTTTACATAGGTGTTAACCTCTTATCCAAAGGCAGCTGCTTGGGTATCTACAAATACTTAATTATAAATGATGTTATTTATTTTAAGAGTTAATGTCAATATTATTTATGTATCTTCAATTATATATTATTTTATAATTCAATATGTCTATCATGTGTTGCCATACACATACGAAATGTATCCATCTGGCTGACAATCTTAACTAGGGTTTATTTTTGAAGTAGGGCTTATATTATGAGCATTCTGAAAAATCATGCTAGGGTTTATTTTCCAAGTAGGTCTTATTTTCAGGGAGTCCAGGCCAAGGGGACCCAGTCCTGGCTTCAGAGCACCCCAGGAGCTTTATAAATACATGCCCGTAACCCCTTCTCCAGCCCCTATGATTCCCACTCTTGGAGATGAGGAAAAGGAGTTCGAGAGACTTTTGAGCAGCAATGAGCAACCCTCTTATACCTAATGGGTTTCCTGGGCACTTTGCCCCATGCTCCCTTGGACAGAGGGAGCTCTGAAGGCCCTAGACTCTGGAGAACCCTGGGCAGGAGAAGGTAAATCTGGGAGATCCCCCACTCAGGAGAGGGCTCCAACCTAGGCTCACCACATCCAGGGCACCACCCTGCTTGGCCTGTCCTGACCTCGGACACCATCTCCAAAAGTACCTGCTATGGGAGGGGTGGCAGCCAGGCTTTGCTGGCTGAAGTGGGGACCCCAGGGAAGTGTGACTCCAGGATCCCCTCCTTCATAGAGCATGGCACTGGGTTCTCAGGCTGTGTGCCACAGGTCACACACAGCTCAAGGGCGCAGCACCTGCTGAAGTCTAGGAGCCCAAGCACCCCCTGCCATGGGCTCCCCAAGTCACCTGCACTGGTCCCACCCAGACCTTCCAGCCTGATGGAACCTCTACTCCAGTCCTACCAGGCTGTGTGACAGTGGGGCCCCCAGTGCACACTAAAATCACCCAGAAGCTTTCCTAGACTACCCACACCACTCACTCCTCCAGATGCCAACTAGCGGGTCCAGGAGGGCATGCAGGACCATGATTATGAGATGTCTGTAGCCTCTTTTCATCCCACAAACCAACACTGCAGTATGCATTAATATTTACAGTACACTTCACCAGTTCTAAAGAAGAGTTTTCACCAGCCCTGGTGGAACAAGCCTGAAATCCCAGCACTCTGGGAACCTGAGGCAAAAGAATCACAAGTTTGAGCTCAGCCTGGGCAACTTAGGGACTTAGTGAGATCCTGTATCAAATTAAAGACAATAAGGACTGAGGACATAGCTCAATGCAAAGTACAAGACAGATCCTATCATCCCCACTTTACAGACAACAAGACTGAGGCTTTGAGAAGTGAATTAACTTTGTCAATCTCACGTGTTATGGCTTATAGCTAGATGTCCTCTCAAAGCCTCATGTGGTCATAGGTGGGGCTTTTCAGCAGTGGTTAGATCTAGGGTTGTGTGATACTGGAATTAAGGGTGTGTGATTACTAAATTACTCCACTGATTGGTTTGGCACAGTTCTAGTAGATAAAGGGAAAGCCCGCCCTGGGTGTGAGTGCTACTGGCCCTAAGGATATGGAGCCTGGATAGAATATAAGAGACAGAGAGATGCTATGGTTGCTCGTCACTTGTTGCTTCTTTCCTACTTAGCTACTTTCCGTCTGCCATGCCATGACTGTTTCTCCTCTGTGATGCACTCTGCCGTGCTAGCCTACCTTCGAGCCAGCCAACTATGAACTGAAACCTCTACAAACTGTGAGCTAAATAAATCTTTTCTCTTTTAACTTTGGGAGCTGGGTATTTTGTCTCAGCAACAAGAAAAAGTAAGTAAGACATCATCCAATTGATTCTTGGGCCCAGTGTGGTTCCCTATGTCTTCCAAAGGTCACCACCCCTGCAACCAAGCTGGAAGGAGGGGGATCCCTTTGTGTAGGCTCTGAGAGCTGAAGGTGCTTAGGGTCAGGGAGCCGATGGATGTAGGACCTAGCACACACGGACACACCCCAGACAGCCAGGTCGTTGCACAGACAGTAACACACCAGCCTCCCTCTCTTTTCAGAATTGCCCCTCTTCCAAACCTAAACCCACCCAGCCTCAGATCACTCAAGCTCCTCTGGATCTGTCCTCAGTGGAGAGGGAAGCAGACATTCACACTGCGTATAAAGACACCTCCACAACCATGAATGCAAGAGGGGAGTCAGGCACCTCAGCAGCTGCAACCCTCATTCTTACCAACCCATGCCTGATCAGATGGAGGCCTCCTCCTTCCACAGAGGGAGGACACTGCAGTTTGATGAGGGACATCCACAAATGAGACCAGATTCAGGGTCAGGTGACCAGACAGGTGAGGAGCCATCCCATGCAATGGGCTGGGAGAGGAGTCCAGGCAGATGCAGCACCCCGCCCCAGGCAGCCCAGACACAGGGCACGTATCACTAGGCACAGAGCTCGGCAAGGGTCACCCTAAAGGACAGCAAGCACTGATGAGAAAAGTGGGACTCGCAGAAGAGAGGGCTTCTGACTGGGACAGAGTTCTCCAAAGATACCCGGTCAGGAAGCACAGGAGGCACTCAGCATCCCTCAGCGCTAGGAAGAAGCCACCGTGCAATAACAAGTCAGACCCAGGGGACGGCTACAGGCCGGTCAGCCTGAGTGGGGAGGATCAGAGGAACTGTCGTGAATCTTCTCTGGAAAGACCAGTGTTCTCAGACACAAAGGCCATCAAAAGTAACATAAGCTGAGTGTGGTGGCTCATGTTGGAGCCCACGCTGGGCAACTTGGGGAGACCCTTCCTCGAAATAAAAAAATAAAGAGGATGGGGATGCAGTTTAGCACTCAAGGTACTCAACCCCCAGCACCACACACACGCGCACGCATGCACGCGCACACAGCAAAGCCCCCAGGGGTGGTGGTGCAGGCCTGGAGTCCCACTACTCAGGACACAGGAAGGTGACCTAGCCCAGGACCTAGATGCCAGTGTAGGTAACGTGAGATGCTATGGAAAGACGGGGTGAGGGGGGGTGGTACAGGAAGGGAAGGAGGAAGGGCAGAGAAGAAAAAAGGAAAATAACTAGTGTTGGTGAGGATATGGAGAACTTGGAAACTTTATGAACTCTGTGAAATGGTGTTGCCAGGAAGGCATGGTGGCATATGCCCATAATCTGAGCATTTTAGGAGGCTGAGGCAGGAGGATCACAAGTTCCAGCCCAGCCTGGGCAACTGATCAACTTAGTAAGACCCTGTTTCAAAATAAAAAGTAATCATGACTGGGGATGTAGCTCAGTGTGAAGGCCCTAGGTTCAATCCCTGGTAATGTTAAAGAAAAAAAAAAAAAAAAGACAGTCATTGTGAAAAACAGTACAGCAGTTCCTCAAAAACTTAAAAATAGAATTACCATATGGAGCAATTCCTCTTCTGGGCATATAAACAAAAGAACTGAAAGCAAGGACTCAGATACATATTTGGACATCCATGACCATAGCTGCATTTTTCATAATACCCAAAGGCAGAAGCAACCCAGGTGTCCACTGACAGAAACAGATAAATGAAACATGGTATTTTCACACAACAGAATATTCACCAACCTTTAAAAGGGAGGAAACTCTGACATACACTACGATGTGAAGGAACCTTGAAGATTTATGCTAACCGAAACACAGAAGGATGCATCTCGTACGATCCCACTTCTCTGATGTACTCTAGCGTGGTCGACTGCACAGAGGCAAAGCGTAAAATGGGAATGGGGGAGGGGTGGGGGGGTGGAGAATGGAAATTGCTATTTAAAGAACACAGTTTCAGCTCCACAAGAGGTAAAGTCCCACCAGGCATAGTGGTACACACCTGTAATCCCAGCACTGAGTAGGCTGAGACAGGAGGATTGCTGTGAGTTCAAATCTAGCCTGGTCTACAAAGTGAGTTTAAGGCCAGCCTGAACAGCATAGTGAAATCCTGACTCAAAAAGCCAAAAAAAAAAAAAAAAAAAAAATAGAGGCAAAGTTCTACAGCTGGATGGGGGTGGTGGCCAAAGAGCAATGTGAATGCACAGTACTTAATGATACGGAACTGTATGTCCAAAAATGGTGAAAATACTAAATTTTAAGTTATGTACATTTTAGTACAACTTTTTTTAACTGGGTTGGAATTCCTTAAGGTGGCCAGTGACAGGCTAACCTAAGTGATCGGACAGAAGGGAAAGCAGCTGTTGGGAACATTTCCTTGGCAAAACGTTATGACTTTCTTCCCTTGCAAAGCCACCAAGGCCACACTGATGTTTGACATTCAGATAACCAGTGTGTCTTGGTTCAAGTGTATGCAAATCAAAGAAAACCATGGGTAGGTTAACACGGTTCAGCTTGAAGGATGTTCTGGGTGGTTTAAATGCCCTTCCTAAAATGCCCACAGAGGAGTCAGGCCCTCCTTAGCCAGGTGACAACAGACAGTAAGCTTCTGAGAAGAGGACAACAAGAAAGCCATTCCTACTCCTGATGCACAGCAGAGACTCAAGCCCACCCCCAGCTCTGGCCCTAGCTCTGCTCACAGCAGGAAAGACAAGGAGCCCACACTGCAGAGCCCAGAGCCTGAAGGCCCGTCACATCCAATATGAGGGCCCTGTGGCCTTTATACAAAGTCCGTGTTCTCCCTGGGGCCAGGGCCGGGAGAACGTGACAAGGATAAGAATGGGACCATGCACTCTCTCTTCCTTTTTACAGACACGTATGTAGCCAGCGAAGGGTGTTTTATCCTTTTTAACTGCCAAGTATTAAAGAATGATTGATTGGGTTCAACTCTGCTTCAGGGCTGGAGAGATTTGAGTGCAAAGTAAGCCTTGAAGCCACCAAAGAAAAGAATGCTGGGAACATGGCAATAGACTGCTCGGGGAGAGGCGAAGTTTGCGTCTCCAGAGGCATTCAAGGAGAGGCCGGGGAAGCTGTCTCTGGTGGTAGTCAGGGAGGTTCCTGAATTCTAGGTCTGCTAAATCCTAATCTTTCATAGTAGTGTAAGGAGATAATGCCTCACTGGTTTTATCAGAAAAAAATAAAAGGCAATCACGTAGATTTGTCATTTAGAGTTAAGGAGGCACCAGCTGAAGAACAGAATGAGTCAAACAGTTTCCTCCAGAAAGCAGGGTGAGAAATGGGAAGGTGGGGTCACAGGCCACTGCTCAGGACCTTAAGTCCTGCTGTACCTCTTAGCTATGGGCATGCATTGATTGGTGAACATTTTTAAGCTTAGCTCGTTGTAGTGGGCACACATCTATAATCCCAGCACTGCAGGAGGTTTGAAAGTTCAAACTCAGCCTGGGCCACTTAGCAATTTAGAGAGACCATGTCTCAAAATGGATTGGGGATGTAGCTGAGTGCAAAGGCCTTGGGTTCAATTTCCAGTTATACACATTCACATCGGAGTTATAAAAAAATTTTTTTTAAATATAAAACCTCACAGGCAGGTGTGGTGGCACATGTGCGTGATCGCAGCACTTGGGAGGCTAAGGTAAGACTGCTGGGAATTTGAGACCAGCCTGGGCTATTTAGTGAGTTCAAGGTCAGCCTGAACTACACAACAACACCCTGTCTCAAAAACAAAAACAAAAACAAAAGCAACTCCTATGGGTTAAAAAAATTTGACTCATGTAGTTGTTAAGTAATACATTTCCAAAAACATTTGATAACATGGAGAATGTTTACAATATAATACGCACCCACAAATACAAAAAAAATGAAGTATACCAGAATGTTCCTTCTAGTTTTCCCTAGGCAGTAAAAATACTGGTGATAATTATTACCTTCTTCATATTTTTCTGGAATTTGTTGTTTTATCACAAACGTACTAATTTTATTAATCCCCAAAGCAATGGTTATCTTCATCATCTCAGTAAAAATGAAGTGCACCCGTATCTGCTGTAGGTTAAATATGCAGCTCCTCCCTTCCAGCTGCTGCTCAGTTCCCATCCCCGCCCTGCTGCCCCCAGCCTGTTAGAAGGGAGAACCAGGTCCCCCAGCCACTCTGCCATCAGCCCTGTGTGTGAGGCCACCCTTGCCCCTCTGACCTGGGGGCAGCAGCTGCCCAGACCCCCTGACTTACTGCTGTTTTAGGCACTGGTTTGGGGTGACTTGTCCTATAATCCTAGGCTGCCGAGGCACTAACAAAGCCAAGATGCCCACCTCCCTTGGCACCCACTGAAGTACCTGACCAGGGGGTTCCTCTGGCCTCAGGGCTCCACTCACTCCAGGAGCCGATCCCGAACTCCTCCTGGGCCCGGAGCTGCACCACATGCCTGTGGCCGCGCCAAGCATCCGGGATGATGCACTGGTACTGCGAGTCGTGGATCTGAGGATGGAGGCACAGGACTCCGGTAGGTGAGGGGAAGTGCTGCGGCCGCCCAGCCCTGCCAGCTGGCTCCATTCTGCAGGCTCTGGAGCTGGGG
The DNA here is from genome assembly GCA_004363535.1 of Dasyprocta punctata. Classification (NCBI taxonomy): domain Eukaryota; kingdom Metazoa; phylum Chordata; class Mammalia; order Rodentia; family Dasyproctidae; genus Dasyprocta; species Dasyprocta punctata. The sequence goes on from RJWM01010827.1 coordinate 34,833, forward strand.
CCACTCTGAGGCCACACAGGCTGACACTGTAAGTCCCCACCGCTGCCCAAGACCTGGACGTGCTTATCTACCGCATCCTTGTCACACTCACAGTGGCTAAGGGCCCTCGAAGAGGAGACTAGCCTGGGACTGTGACTCTCAGATGAGATGACCAAGGCCATAGAGTAAGACAACTCAAGCAGACCAGGACACGCAGTACTAAGCAGGGCGAGAGCCTGTCCCTTCCCATCTCGTGCCCCTTCCACTACACCCAAGTGCAGAGGGGCGCTTTTCTGATCAGGAGAGATGAACTTACCATCCAGGTTGAGAATGTCTCTGACCGTTCAGCCCGGTATCGGAGTTCAAAGTGGAGCCTATAGAAGTCTGAGTTCCAAGAGTGGGGGTCCTTCCAGGTGACATTGAGCCAGTGGGGGTGTCCGGCCACAGCAGTGACGATGACATTAGCAGGTGGGTCGGGCTTCACTGTGGGAGAGGGAGCATGGCTCTTCACGGCAAGCAGGAGAGGCTGGCAAGGCTCTGCAGACCCTGGCCTGGCAGCCTCCGCCCCAGCCCAACCCTCCACGCAGGCCTTGACTGGACACTCACCTGTCACAGCCAGGCCTCCTGGTGGGCAATGCCCCATAGGCTCCAGCTCACCACACGCCTCAGCCACCCCTTCCCTGCCCCTCCAAGGAATATCAAGAAAAAGCCAAGGAAGCAGCTACAGCATGGGAAGAGCTCACTTACAGATCTTACTGATTTGCAGCGTCTCCCTGTTACTGATCCTGCTTCCAGCACTGTTGACCACACACAGAGACACCATATGGATAGATGTGTCTCCCTCCGGAACCGGCAACTGGCAGAAGAACTTCCGGGACTCCCCAGAATACAGGCACCGCTCCTGGAATTCTTCCGTAAGGTCTGTCTGGCTGTGGACACAAATCAGGGAGGGCCGCCCCTCAGTTCCTGCACTGTTCCAGAGGACAGGGGGGTGGTCAGGGCAGCGACAGGCGCCCAGCTCGGAAGTCTAATCTCAAGGCTCACAGCCCAGCTCTACGCTACCAGTTCTTAGTGGCTTTCATGACTGAGTAAATTATCCAAATTCTTGGTCTCTGTGTTGAAAATAGAACTATCCCAGCCCTCTGGGGAGGCTGAGGCAAGAGGATTGCAAATTCAAGCACTGAATAGGCAACTTAGTGATTTAATGAGACCCTATCTGAAAATAAAAAATAAAAAAGGGGCTAGGGACATAGCTCACTGAGAATGCCCTGGATTGAAGCCCCAGTACTGGGGAAAAAAAAAACTGGGTCTGTTCTCAGCACTGTCTACCCCCCTCTCTCTGTGGCTGATCCCATCTCAGATCCCTCACTTTATGTCACCTTCTAGTGGCAGGACAGGGACCCTGGGCAGTCAAGACTCTAGTCCCACTGCTCTCCAATGCAATTCTCTACTGCTTTGCTACTTTTTTTTTTTTTTTTTTTTTGAGAAAGGGTCTCACTATGTAGCCCAGGCTGGCCTTCAACTCATAGCAATCCTCCTGCCTCAGCCTCCCAGGTCCCGGGATTACAGGCATGCTCTTATCTCTTCCTGTCACCTGCCTACGTAATGGAGAAGCACAGCCGGTTCCCAGGGTCAAGGCACTGATAATGGCTTCCCACTCCAGGGCCATCAGCAATTTCTTCAGGCAACACTCAAAACCTTTAGACTTGACAGGGAATCAGGCAACCTGGAACTGGATTCCCAGCAGAGCCACTTATTAGCTAGATGACCTTAAACAAATCAATCCATTTGTGGAACCTGCTTGTGTACCTGTTTATCTATCCAGTGAGAAAAACGCCGCCTGTCTCCCCTAGCTGCTGCGGTAAGCACAGGTGAGTGGCGCCCTCTCATTCCCTCCTGCTTGCCCCAGAGGAACCAGATCCTCCTGAGCCAGCATCAGGATTGCTGGCCTGCACAGCCCACTGGGTCCCTCTGGGAACCCTGCCACAGCACTGGGGCGCTAAATGGGGATGGAGAGATGGAAACACATGCCAGCCCGCTACTCACAGCTTCTTCACCCACAGCACCGCCTTGGTGGTCGGGGATGGGGCGCTCCGAGGGCTCCACTCACAGACAACACTGTCCAAGAGGCTCTTCCGCCAGCAGGAGAGCTTTGGCTCCTCCGGAAGAGCTGAAAGCACAGCACAGCAGGCTGAGGGCCCACAGGCCTCCCTGAGGGGAAGACTCACCAGACCAGTCCTGCCCAGCGCTGCCTGCAGACCAAACTCGGCTACACGCAGAGCTCCTGAGCCGGAAGGAACAGTCAGTGTCCTGGGGTCAGGCTGGGAACACGTCCGTGTCCGGGGAAGGGAGGGGGCCACACCTTCAGACCTTCTGTCCACAGATGCAAGAGGGCAATCCCAGAAAATAAGACCATGGAATCACACAGACCAGGCTGTGCAGCTTTGGGAAGGTCCCAGCCTCCCTTCAGCTTCCTTACCTATAAAAACTGAGGATAATATAATAATAATAATAATAATATCCAGCAGGATATGGTGGTGCACACCTATAATCCCAGCACTATAGGAGGCTGATGGAGGGGAATCACAAATTCAAACCCAGTCTGGACAACTTAGTGAGACCCTGTCTCAAAATAAAAACCAAAACAGAGCTGGGGATGTGGTTTAGTGCAAAAGCCCTGGGTACAATTCCCAGTGTCACACACACACGCGCGCGCGCGCGCACACACACACACACACACACACACACACTTTACTCTAAGGTAAGGTGAGAAAATCAACTTTATTTTGCTGAAGGAATCTAAGGGACAGAGAATTTTAGCTAATGTGAGGGAGCAAGATTCAAACCTAGGCCACCAGGCCCTGGTCCCCACACTAGTAACCCCCAAGGCCAGCTGAACAGCACTCCCCACCCAGCAGAAAGCCCCTCCAGATCTCACTGGTGCCTTCAGAAACCTCTCCCTGAGATTTTTGGGCCAAGAAAAGAATAGGAGTTAATCCTTCTGGGATCGTGGGGGCCATATCTCTTTCAGGCAAGGGCCACACTCACCTTCCACCAGCAGACGCACCGTCCCGGCCTGGTGCCCGTTCACATAGCACGAGTAGTTTCCAGAGTCGCTGAACTGCACTGACCTCAGCAGCAGCCTCTGCCCCACGCCAGCCCATCTTTGGTGTGTGTTGGTGACCACCCAGTGGACGGTGGCATTGTCTCTCAGGTCTTTCGCAGGGCAGGTCAGGGAGACACTGGCCCCCGGCAGGCTGGTCAGCGCGTCTCCTGGCAGGTCTAAGGGAGAAAGGCGGCACTCAGAAAGCCCACAAAACCCTGTGAGGCTGTGGTTTCTGACTCAGGAAAACCAGAGTCCTCGATTCTAAACCCTTCTGCAGGCCACCACGGTTCAGGCCACGTTCTCCTCGGCCTGGATCAGGACAGTGACCTTCAGGAGCCTCCTTGTCAAGCCACCATCTAGTCATTCATTCCCTTGAGTAGAAAATCCTTCAGGGTCTCTGACTGCTACAGGAGCCTTGTGCACGGCCCTGGGGGCCTTCCACGGCCCCCGCCCACTCTGAGACCTGGCCTCTCACTACCACCCAGCCCCCCAGAAGGCCCAGCCCCAGCCCACCTGCTCCTCCCCTACTGCTCCCCATGACAATGTCTCCTATGTTAGGTCTCAGCCTAAGCACCCTCCCCCCAGAGCCCTTCCCTGTGCCCCCACTCAATGCCACCTTCCCCATCATACCACCCATACAACTACTAATTCTGAGTCTATCTTCAAGACTACAGGCACCACAGGAATTGGCACACCATTAGATTCCTGTGTTATCTGGCACAAGACAAGGGCTCCCTGAGCATCTGATAAATGCAGAATGAATGAATGAACGAATCTAGGAATGAAAGCAGGATTTCAAGCACTTAGGAAGCTTCAGAACACAGTCTTTATGAATCCATTTTACAGAGAGTAACTGAGGCACAGAAGAATCAGGAGATTGGCTCAAGGTCACCAATAGGACAGTTGTATAACTATGAAGTAAATCAGGCTGTTTGACTCTGTTCCAGGATTCCTGTAGGACCCTGCACCTAGTTATTAAATATTCAGGACAATGCTCTTTTTATTCTAGGGACCAACTTGGAGTAAAAACGAAAAATGAAACAAAAAAAAATATGCAATCCTCATGCCCCTGAAAAAAAATCGTATGTGCTCAAGGAAAAGGAGATTAAAGATTAAAGGAACAAATACATTTTTTTAGTACAGGTTTAAATACACGTTATAGAGTCACAGAATCTAAGATAAAAATTAGCCCAACTACCTTGGACTAATTTATTAACTCATCAATTAAGTTAATCCCACCAGCTGAAGGAACAGAGACAGGTCTCATCTAAGCTCGCTTGGTCCTCCAAACCTAATACATCACTATGTGTTAATAAGTGGCAACAGTGAACCTGGCAGAAGATTTCAGAAAGGCCAGCTGCTGTCTGAGTGCCTGGCCCTGCCTCCCTGTCCTGAGTCTGAGGATAGCACGTGTGTCTCGAGTGGGAAGACCACAGCCTATCCGCCCTTCCATCCCACCCAAGTTGGCCCAGCAGCTCCAGGTTGGGTCACAGCCCAGGGACCCTGGCTGTCTCGACACCACTGGCCATGGTGCTGGGTCAGGGACATCGCGTCAAAGGGTAGAGATGGCGTTAGGTCCTGCCTGACCACACGAATGCCCGTTAAGCTTCCTTCTCGCTTTACCCTTGGAGCCCAAGTTCTCTGCTCTGACACTCTCTGCTCTCTGCTCTGAGGCTGGCAGGAAAAGGACAGACACAAGTCCAGGCCACAGCCTGGAGGTCTTCTCTCCTCCCCACAGCGCCTTGGATGTGACTGTCACCATGGAGCCAGGCAAGTGCAAGCAGGTTCGTTAGGTCCCTCTGGCCTCACTGTCCCCTCCTTCTGTCTCACATTTGGTCAGCATTCGGCAGCCAGCACTGGTGAAGAAACAGGATGTGGCATCAGGGAGCCCCTGCCCAAGGAGAATCTAAGACCACCCACAGCTGCAGAGTGGGTATGGTGGGCAGTGGCGTCCCCTCTACCTCAGCAAAGCCACTTCCCAGAAGTCCACGTTCACTGAGGGCAGTGACAGGACTCTTGTCCCCAGACGGCTTCGAAGAATCAAAATGCCCTCCTTCCAGCACAGTGTTAACATATAAACTTTGATGACACATTTCTAGCATGGCACCGTTTCTCAAATGTATTGCATAATATTTAAGACCCACGAATTAAAATGCCATATTCATAACTTTTATGAAGCACAGAACACTCAGGAGCGCCCACCAACCTAAAAAGCAGCACCATTATAGCCAGGCACAGTGGAAGACACCTGTAATCCCAGCTACTGTGGAGGCTGAGGCAGGAGGATTGCAAGTTCAAGGCTAGCCTAGGCCACTTAGTGAAATCTTGTTTTTTGTTTTTTTGTTTTGTTTTGTTTTTTTTAAAGCCTTGTCTTGAGAAAAAGAAAAGTTAGAAAGGGTTGAAGATACAGCTTAGAGATCCCTGAATTTAATCCCCAAACTATAAAAATAAAAACAAAATAACAGGTTGGGAACATCTCAGTGGCAGAGTATTTGCTCAGCATACATGAAACACTGGGTTCCATCCCCAGTACCAAAAGAAAGAAGAACAGGAAAGAAAGGAAAAGTAAACAGACTAGCAACATCATTATCTCTGAATCTCCCTCTGACTCCCCCAGCCTCTAGCCTCCCCATCCATACAATCCCTTTAAAAAGTATGTTCACTAACCAGGGGTCCCTACATTTGTTTTAACTTCACTTGATGTAAATGATTTGTATGTAGTCTTTTGGTGGCATGGGTTTTTCATTCATGTTTCTATGATTCATTACATGCTGCTGCAGTTCACTCATTTTCACTGCTCTGCAATATTCCACCATGTGACTCCCACAGAGGTTGACTGGGGTTGTTCCCAATACTTTGCCACATCAAAGAGTATGGTTACCATTGTGTGGCACACTTGGCCTGGAGTGCCCTAAAGAGTGACAGTGCTGGTCTTAGCATGTGTTCCTCTCTTTCAGCACTGAACCCCATCCAGCCTATAAGGTCCTGGGAGCACCTGATGGAGGCAGCAGCTTGCCAGCCCAACCCCTATCCTGCCTTCCGTCTGCAGAGGGGGGTTCAGTGTGACCTCTCAACCTTTCTAGTCACTACTTCACATTTTCACTTCCCCACTTTTCATTGGGTGAAATGGCTATAAGGATAACCTAGAACAGACATCAAGTTCATGCACAAATTATTAATTTGTAGGAACTAGAGACACTGCCCAAAAAGTAAAAACTAAAGAGAGGTCAGGAGGGAGAAAAAACATGTATAGTACATAATATTTAATAATGATAAAAAAGTATATATGTGCTTTTAAAGTGTACTCTTATTTTAAAACAAAACTTTCAGCTGTGTGTGGTGGCACAGGCTACTTGGTAATCCCAGCTGCTTAGGAGGCTGATACAGGAGGATCACAGGTTTAAGGTCAGCCTGGGCAACTTGGCAGAGACCCTGTCCACTCCCCTCAAATTCATGCCATGTTATGCTGGCCCGAGTTTCCTATTTCTCTCTGTGGAATCAAGAGGCCACACCAAAGAACTGACCTGTATCATCTAGGTTTGAGTAACTGTATAATGACCACAGGACAAAATCGCCTAATGACACATTTCAGAATATGTCCCCGCCACTGAGTCATGGATGACTGTATCCAGGCCCCTACCTCAACCTTCCCTGTAAGACTGGAAGCTCCTTCTAGCCATGCACTAGACAGCTGAGCAGGTGCTTACTACATGCTTGTTTAATCAAGGGCACCCAAGAGGTAGCCACAGGGACTGGATCTCCCACGAGCAACATTCCCAGGGGACACAGTGTCCTAAGGGGTGGCCCTGGTGTTCTGTGATGGGCAGACCCTGTCCTGGGGACCGAAGAAGCCAGATTTCATGACTAAGAGATATGGAGGAGGCAGGAAGGAGTATGGAGCCAAAGGGAGCTCTCTTGTCCTCTCCAGCCTTTGCCAGCTCCAGAGCAAACGCACCGTGGTCACTCCCCCATGCCAGCTGGATGGAAGCCCTTGCATGCCTAGTGACCACTGGACAATGGCAGGGCCTGTTTATGCCAGCACTCGCTGACAATGCTCAAAGTATTGGGGCAGCTCAGAGAAACATCAAATGAAAAGACTTTTTTTCCTCTTCCACAAAAGCAGAGCTCTGCAGGGAGCAACATAATGGCCACTTCCTCTGCCAAGGAACTTGAGTAATGGTTTAGTCACTTATTTTTTTTTTCTAATAGGGAATGATTAATTAAAAACCACCCATTGGCAAGTATTGATGGCTATGGTCCTGCTTCCAAACATATTTCTTCTGGAATCTGTAAGCAATCCCATGTTAACTTTAAACACACTGGAAGTAGAATGATCACAAGAAATGCTCAGAGAGGGGAAACCTTGAGGAATCAGCTCAAGTCCGAGGGGGCAGCACCTGCCTCTCCCCACCCACACACCCCTTTGCCTCCTGACTCAGTTCAGAGCCACAGCACTGGAGAGGAGGAGGTGGTGGGCACAGAACTGTCCTCCCAAGACCCTGTGCTCCTCTCTAAATGGGGGGACTATTTGTGATTTACATTCTTCTTTTACCTCATTGTAGTTTTTATTTCATTCCTGAGACGGGCCTCCTTATGTTGCTCAGGCTGGTCCTGAACTCCTGGCCCTCCTGACTCAGTTTCCCAAGTAGCCGAGACTACAGATGCAAGCCACTACATCCAGCTTTTTTGTAATTTTTAGATTTTCTGCAGGCCATTTTTATTATGCTTATGATGGAAGTGGAAAAAAATAAAAGTACTTTGAAGTCTATGTTTCAAGGAGTGGCACACACATGTCATCCCAGCACTCAGGAGGCTGAGGCAGGTTTACAGAGAATTTGAGGTCGGCCTGGATTACATAGTGAGACCTGTCTCAAAACAAAATGAAAATAAAATGTATATCTCCAATTTGAGACAAGCAGTCATGCTTCCTGCCCCCTGAGAGCCAAAGGTTTGGGGTAACGGGGTCCTAGAGGGCAGCAGTGGGCTACAGGGCTCTGCAGTCAGCCTGAGCCCTTTGTCCCTAGAGGGCAAGCAGTTCTGGCAGCACCGGCGACATGCCCACAGCCGCCTGTGCATGCCAGGCAGGACCAGGAATAGATCGGTGCAGCCTCCTGGTGACGCAGAGCTGCTTCCTCTCTGCCAATCTGCCTCCTGCTCTGAGATGGGCTCTGATTAATAAACAATGCGAGGCCCCACCCGATTAGTCAGTGACTACACTGCAGCTAAAGTAGACATCAAGTGCATGTGAGGGGTGGGAGGCGCTCTGGGGACACTGTCATCAGGGCCTTGCCTGCCTCCTTTGCTGATCTCTGTCACACAGGATGTGCTTTCCTCCTCACCAGTGTCCACATTTCTTCCAAGGCCCCTGGGATAAAGGGTCCTGCCTCCTTGCGGCTGGCATTGCCCTTGGTAGGAACCAAGAAGACTCACAGTCTCCAGATGCCCTTTCCTTTTATGATGATTTTGGTTTGCTTGTTTTGTTTTTTGGGACAGGGTCTCACTATGGAGTCTAGGCTAGCCTTGAACTCACAGTGACTCTCCTGCCTCAGCCTTCTGAGTGTTGGGATTACAGGTCTGAGGCACCATGCCAGGCCACCTTTCACAATGATTCATCCCTCTTCTGGTCCCTGTCAGTATATCAGGGACATCTGTTTCAGGGTGGCCCGAACACACATAGTTGTACATTCCCCCACTGAGTTCTACAGAGGTGAAACAAGATAACCACAGGGAGGGAAAAGGTGGGGAGGAGACCAGTGCATCGCAGATGTTTGGTACTTGCCAGTACTGTGTCCTGGATTGGGAGCCTCTGGCCTTGCACACCAACATGTGCAAAGATTCATAAATTCTTAAAACAAAGATGTTATGTCACCTGGGTCTGTCCAAGTTATTACAAAAGGCAGTGAAGTGCAAGTAGCACCGGGGTAAGGTGGATTTTTCCAGACAAGCAGCTTCGGAGACACCTTCAGGCAGAGGTGCCCAGCCCATCCGTGCAGCTCTGAATCACCCTGCTGGACTCTGCACCCTTGGGCTCACCTCCACTCCTCCCATCTGTCCATGTCCTTGTCCTCTGTTTCCTGGGAGACTGCCAGGACCCCCACCCCCACCCCGCAAAGTCAGCCCCGCAGGAAGAGAAGGCCAAAGGAAAGAGATTCTGTGGGGAGCAGGGAGCAGGTGCTCCTGGGGCGGCTCCTTCCTGGGAGATGGATCCTAGTGCCATCGCACTTGTGCCAACCCGGCAGACCACGCACAGCAAGCCCAGGGGCAGGCCGAGGTGAGCCCCACAATCGAAGAAACTTAGTCAAGAGCCCACAGCTTAGCACCTGCCCATGAGCAACTGCTCAGCCTTTCGGGGCCATCACTGCAACCTGTGCCTATCCCCTTCCTTAATCCATGGACTTCTTATTTTAACAGTTGGTGACTGGGGAGAGGGTGTGGCTAGCTCATCCCAGGGCCCTCAGACAAATGCATCTCTCTTCCTGGGAAGCTCTGGGGGAGGGAAACTTGCACCAGAGTTCAGGTCCTATGAATCCCAGTAAGCAATCCTACAACCCCTGCGCTGTGGGGTGCAGAAGAAATTCCCAGTCCCCACAGCCCAGACACCCCTTGAGCAGAGACCTCTTGACCCAGCTCTGGGAAGTGGGCTCTTCCCCCATTAGAACCTCAGGTTGGGTGCCAAAAACCCAACTAGCTCTGTTCTACTTTTTTTCCCTCTTCAAGTAATGTCGCAAATGTCAATAATCAGAGAAAAACATCCACACAGAGACACGTATTTCTCAATCCTCTTGCAGCACAGTGCTGCTCTTGCCAGCAAAAACAAGTTCAGCTTCCTGGCCCCACTTATGTAAGTGGTGAGCCAGCTGCCTGGCCTGCCACCGAGGACACGGACTTAGCTTGTACCTGTTAATCCCATCCCACTGCCCCATTTCTGAGCAGGGACACACAGCCAGCTGGCGGCCCGGATGCCCCCCCATACCCACTTCTCAGGTTGCAGAGGCTAAGGGAGGCACTAAAGGGCTTACTCTGAAAGGAGGTATATATTAAGAGGTTTCAGGAGAATGTGGACACCTCAAGTCCAAGTGGAAACAAATGCAGACCTTGGCCCCAGGGTGGCTGAGACAGGTCCCCAGTATTCTCAGTCACCTCTCCAGAAACCAGTCTCTGATCAGGCATGGGGGAGCACACCTGTAATCCCAGCACTGAGGAGGATGAGGCAGGAGGATCACTGTGAGTTCGGGGCCAGCCGGGGCTACATAGTGAAACCACCTCAAAAACACCAGAAGAAAAAAAGAAGTCTCTGACTTCTGATGTGTTAACAGTCATAACCCTCACTCCTGAGCACCGACCCATATGGGGCACCTCCCCAGGCCTCTCTGCTACCCACAGCAGCCCCACTAGAGGGGTCTTGCCCATCCCCACTGCACAGCTGAGGCCACAGAGGTCAGAGAAGTTAAGGAACTGGTCCAAGCTCACACAGTGAGCGAGTGGGAGGTAATCCTGGCCCAGCTGCCCTCTCCGGGCTGCCCACCACCCTCCACCTCTCTTGCTCTGGATTCCCTCCCTCCTCCTAACCTCTTCTCATACCTGCACAGAGGCCTGGGCAAAGGAACCCTGAGGCTGGGGGTCTGAGTAAGGGGGCTTCCCTATCACAGCCTGCCACACTATGAGATTGCAGGGTCTTTTGGAGCCTGCTGTCACCCCTTGAGCTGTCTTCTTTTGCCCTACACCAGCAGCAGGTGTAGCTTAAAGGATGCCCCACCCAGGCTCCCCATTTGACCACCCCCCAGGCTGTCCCACCCCCTGGGGCCCCTTCATTTCTCCCTAATGCCCCCAGGGGCTGCCACCTACGGAGAGGTGACACTGTAGGCTGTAATAGGCCAAGACTCCCAGGCTGAGTGATGGCCCCTGCTGTCTTCTCCAAACCCACTGCCAAACGATCTCATGCAAACCCCTCTTCTCAGATTAATGGCTCCTGCGGGCAGGACCCCGCCCACAAATGTGTTTGTTCATCTGTACCTGTGTGCATTTGTCTTATGTTTGGCGGAGTCAGTATTTACCTTGGCTCGGCCTCCTCTCCATCCCCCGAACTGCACACGATTGGAGTGAAGCCTGGGTGGGAGGTTCCTTTGGCCCCATATGGAGGTGAGGCTGGGTGCTGATTCGAAGCCATGCGGGGCGGGGGAGACCAGCTCCTCAGAGAAAAGCATTCAATTCTCCCCTGGCAACCTCAGAGACAATGACACGGCCCTGGGCCAAGAAGGTCTGACCCAGGTCACCTCTGGAGAGCATAACGGAGTTGGAGGAAAAGAGATCTGAGGTCACACAATGTGCTTGCCACTCCCACCTAGCCCAGGAGCAGACTGAGATACCACGAGCCCAAGGCAGGGCTGAGCGGGCCTGAGAAGAGGCCTTGGCTCCCCAGATGGATGCACACTTGAAGCTGGTCCAGGAGGAGGCCGAGGGGAGGCCAGCAGCCGGGGAGCAGGAGTACAGATAGCAGTGCTATCTGTCCAGGCTGACTGCTCCCCTTTGGAGATGAGGAGCACCAGGGCCCAGAAGCAGTGCTGTCAGGTATTCTATAGCCAGGACAGGATCCCTGGGCTCTGGGCGCTCAGCAGCCTCCCTGGTGCACAACACAAAGGGGCCAGTCTTCCCTTCTGTGGATTTGGCCTTGGAGTCTAACCAGGAGCCAGGCCCACAGTCAGGGCCTTCGTGTGTTTCTGGGAGGTAGGAAGAGGTGGCAGGAAGAAGCACCCTCATGTACGTCCCCTCTCTTCCCAAACCACGTCCACCGACCCCTCCACTCCCCTGCCTTCTGCTCCAGTTAGGGGTGGGGAGCCTCCCCTCCACCGAGAGGGCTCCCGGGGTTCTAGGGTAGCTGGAGACTAAAGGTGCATGGAGTTGTTAGATTTCTGCTGATTATTACTCTGTTCTGTCGGCATGATATGCTGCCATCTGTAAACGGGCCACAGTATCCCTACCTCTGTCTTACCCTACTGCCCCCAACATGCCATACACTCATGCACACATACACACACACATGCACACGCACACTCATGCACACACGTGTAGGCACACACGCACACGAATTCACGCACACATGCAAGCACGCACTGTGCAGCTCCCTCCACGTCTTATGAAGAGAGCAGCCCTGAGTGGAGACGTGATGGGCACATTCGCCCTCAGGAGGACCTGGGTGCCTGGGTCTCCTGCCCCAGCCCACCCGCCCTTAGAGATAAACCCCATCAAGCCTCGAGGGTTCTGTTCCTAAACAGGAAAACACAGAATCATAAGCACATCAATGCTCCCCCAACTAATTCCTAACGTTTACTTTATAGTAATAAAAATACCAACAGGACTTTTTTTTTTAAACTAAGCAAGTTGATTCTAAAGTTCAAATAGAAAAGTAAGCAAGCAAAGAGAGCCAAGAACATTCTGAAAAAGCAGAGAAATGAGGGGGGGTGGTTATCCCTTCCAAACTTAAAAGCCTATTATGAAGCTACAATAACTAAACAGTGCTTGTACCACCCACAAAATAGCTTAGTCTGCAGCACCAGGCTGTATACTTTCAAATGGTGAAGATGATAAATCCCATGCTCGCTTCAGCAGCACATATACTAAAGTGATAAATCTCATGTGTTCTTTACCACAATTAAAAAAAAAAGTCTGAGTGCTCCCTACATAAAGGGATTATTCCATGTATGTTACATAGATTAACTAACTGAATCTTCCCAAGAGTGTATGTGACAATAGAGGAGGCTGGGGCTCTAAAGCTATTTAGGGGTGAGCCTGGATTCAAATTCAGGGAATTAAGCCTCAGAATTTGTGCTTTTAGCTACTCATATGTAAAGTGGCAGTGTAAACCCAAGTATACAGGAATATAGTATATTTAAAAGGTGATTTTTAAAATAAGTGAGGGAGCTGGAGGTGGTGATATGCACTTAAAATCCCAGTGCTTGGGAGCCTGAGACAGGAGAATCCCAAATTCAAGGCCAGCCTGGGTTACATAGTGAGTTCAAGGCCAGCCTAAATTACAGAGTGAGATCTTTTTCTCAAAATACAAAACAACCTCCTACCAAAAAAAAATCATTGAGGGAAAGGTGAATTGCTCAATAAACTGTAAAGGAATGTCAGGTTATAACTGGAAACAAAGAAAAAAGTTGAAGCTAGAGACTTCACACCTCACTCCTTCATAAATTCAAAATGAATCAAATATTTAAACCCTGAAAAGTACCAGAAGAAGAAGGAGAATCTTTTCAAGTAATATTGACAAGAGGAAGATCTTAAGCATGATACAAAACCACAAAGTCATATATGCACCAACAGTTTAAAAAAAATCTGTGTGACAAAAACCAACCCACATTACCAAAAAAAGTCAAAAGACAAATGATAAACTAGGTAAATACAACTCATAACATAGAAGAACTAGATTCTTTAATGTATTAAGAGCTCCTGTAAACAACAAAAACAAATGAACTGCTTTCTAGTCCAGAGTGATCAAGAGTTCAAGCCCAGACATACCAGAGTTCCAACCATAGTTCAGTCACTCACCAGATGAGTGACCTCAACTGGTCATTCCACCTCTTAGGCCTCACTTTTTCCATCTGTATAATGGAAATAATAATCATTACTACTTCAAAATGCTATTGTGAGTCAGGCATGGTGGTGCACACCTCTAATCCCAGCACTCTGGGAGGCTGAAGCAGGAGGATTGAAAGTTCAAACCAATCTAGGAGTGAAAGTTCAAGGCCCAGTTTCAAAAGATTTTTTTTACAACAGCTGGGCATGTGCGTCAATGCGAAGGCCCTGGCTTCAATCTCTAGTACTGCAACAAAAGACAAAAAATGAGGTGTTGTGAGAATTACATTAGACAATTAACATAAAGAATCTTAACAATGCTTCCCAAACGTACCTAGTCTCTCAAACAATGTGGATGATTGTACTCATTATTCCCACGGCATTAGTATCTCTTTCCTCTTTCCTGAGACACGTCTTTAACTATAGCCTCTCCCTCCTCCCAGCAAAATAGTCCCTTAGGACCCATAACGTGCATCAGACTCTCCCAGAGGTCCCCTGGCTGCTCAGGGGGACAGCAAGGAGGAGACCTGCATGACCTGACCCCAAAGCTGTTTTCACTCTGCTCTCTGACTTGCCACTCGGAGCAAGTGAGAGGTGGATGGGGTCGGTCCTGACCAAAAGCGGTAAGAATGGCTACAAGGGCAGGTGGGAGACAGAGGGGTCCAGAGGCCTAGCTCAAACATGCACGCTGGCCTTCAGTCCCCTCCAATAATTAAGAGAAGGCAGAGGGCACTTCCTGGGCCAAAAGGGGGTTGCCTTGGTCACACAAATGACACAGTATCAGTACATCTCCAAGGAGGACATGGGGAGAGAGATGATTTTGATATCCCTGTGCCCTGGGAAGGGTTAGGGTTGTTGACAACACGTGTGAGGGAACGGAAAGAACAAACTCAGACCCTGGTCTGTCACTTCCTTGCTGTGTGATCTTGAGCTGGTTACTGAACCTCTCTGAGCCTGTTTCCTTTCACCTACTCAAGGATATTGCTTTGATGATTCTCACCTCTCCTGTCAATGTTTTTGGTGTCTAGTAGAACCTTTCCATCAGCACATAAATATGCTGATATTTCATGCATCTTTTTAAAACTCCCTTTTGTTAAGGTGTTTTTTGTTGGTGGTGCACACCTATGATCTCAGTACTCAGGACGCTGAGGAAGGGGGATTGCTTCAAGCTAGAGGCTGGCCTGGGCTACACAGTGAGTTGAAGGTTGGCCTGAATTACATTAATGAGAGCATGTCAAAAAACAAAACCAAAAAATTTTTTTAATTAAAAAAAAACCTTTGTTGATGGACACTCTTTTGTTACTCCCTTTGCTGCTGACCACCTCAGAGTCACCCACACCTGCTGTCCACCACCCCTTCCACCACAGTGGCTGGTCAAGGTCACCACCAGTGGCTGCTAGTGGCTACATCAATCCCTGGGTGAAACTCAGGCCGCCCTCTCACCTGACCTCTTGGCGATGCTTATCAATGATGGCTCCCTCTCCTGGGACCCGCTGTCACCACGGGGCTCTCAGACACCAACACCCCTGATTGATTCCCCCTCTTCCCAGCCTGGAATTTCCAGCCACCCAACCCCTCCCAACTCAAAAGGGCTGAATGGCCAGCTCAGGCCATGGACTCTCTTCCCTCCACCTGTCTTCTCACCCCAGGTGATCTCTACAACTCCCGGGGCTTAAATACCACCCACCCACGCACGCCGTGACTCCCAAATTCACCATCTGGCTGAGTGCCCAGCCCTAGGCTCCTGATTCCCACTGCAGCTTCTCAGCACTGCCTCCTGGTCATCTGATCTCAGTTTCCAGATGCCCCAACCCGACCTATGACCTCCCCTCACCAGGCCATGTTGTTCTGCAGTCCACCCCACCCAGCAGGGGCTGGCACCAGTCCTCTGAGATCACACTCCAGGCACGGCTCCCTGCACACAGCTGGCGCTCAATATGTGCAAACAGACGAGGCAGGCCAAAGGATGATTTCCGGGAAGGAGGTGGAGAGGTGAAGGGGGAACTGGGCCGGAGAACTGGTCCTGGGAAGGCAGCCCAGATACAGGGCCTCAGGGCACAAGCTCAGGGACATAGGCCGAAGGGCAGAGCTGACGAGAGACAGGTAGGAGTGGCAGAGGCTGCTGAGGTTTGGCCTAAAGTCAAGCCTGAGCCCAGAACCCTGGCAGATGTGATGTCCTAGATCTCAAGAGGAGTGAGTCGGGCACACAGGCCAACTCTCTAGGGTCATGGCCCCGCTGAAGTCGGAGGCCTAACACCCTTCTCTGCCATCCTCGAAGCTCACTCCAGCCCTCACCTGCAGTTAATGGCCTGACATTCAGCACTTCCCATTCAGCTGCTGTCTCTCCTTAGAGATAGGCCCTCACTTCTCCAGGACACATTTATGTCCCCAGGGAGTCCTCTACCCTGGAATGTGACAGGTTCTGGCTGGACAGATTATTAGCGAGGCGGCAGAGATTTTCCTGCCCCAGGTGAGAATACACAAGATCTCTAAATATTTCCATGTTTCCTTCAAGTCTTCACTCAAGTAATATCTTCTCAGTGAGGCCTTTCCTAAAATACCAGTCTACATTACAACCCTAACACACACACACACACACACACACACACACACACACACACATGAACACTGCTAATGTCTCTCCCTATTTCACTACCTTCTCTCTCCCTCCTACTAGTCTCTATCACACCACTGACATCCTGTTGTCCCCCACTAGAGGAAACCTCCAATAAGCCAGGGATTTCTGTCTGTTTTATTTACCACTATGTCTGAGCTCTTAGAATAGCACCTGCAACACAGTAAGAGCTCAAAATAGATTTTTGGAATGAATGAATTTTAACTATGCTTATTTAAGTACTTGCTAGGCACCGGGGACTTTTTTCAGTACCTGCTTAATGCCTTACTCAGCACTGCACTCTCACAAACAACCTGTGGGGAAACACAGTTATCCTAGGCTCCTCACTGGTTCCAAGATAGCCCTGATCACGACATCAGGGGCTGCTCAAGTCTCATAAAATGACAAAGTGGGGTAAGGCATGGTGGTGCAGGCCTATAATCCCAGCTCTCAGGAGACTGAGGCAGAAGCATCACCACAAGTTTGAGGCCAGCCTGAGCTACATAGTGAGTTCAAAGACAGCCTGAGCTACATACCAAGGCCTTGTCTCAAAAAACAAAACAAACAAAACAAAACAAAAAACCAAAGTGTTAGCGTGTAACCGACATGCTTCCTCCTTTGTACTATAAATCACGCCTCAGTTACACAATTTATAACACCTAGTAAGCCGAGCGTGGTAGCATGCAACTGTAATCCCAGTTCTTGGGAGGCTGAGGCAAGAGGATCACTGAGACTTTGAGGCCAGTCTGGGCTATACGATGAGTTCAAAGTGAGCCTGGACTACATAGTGAGACCCTGTCTCAAAAACAAAACAAAACAAAAACACATAGTACAGTACAGTGCAAAAGCTGTGTAAATAGTTGTTATTCTGCATTGTCTAGGCAACAATGAAAAAGTCTGTCCAGGTTCAGTGTAGATGCACTTTTTTTCCTCATACCTTCAATCTGCTTGGTCAAATCCCTGGATGTAGAACCCACAGATACAGAAGGCCAATTGTGTATTTTTAGTTTTGGAGGAGGATGCTGAGTCTCAGAGAAATCAAATCACTTGCCTGAGGGTACATCAATTTTACAGGGCAGGGTGGGGCCAAGATCCCTCTGGCTCCAAAGCCATCCCTATTGCTCGAATTCTTAAACCAGAGGAGAGAAGGGAGAGAGGGATGAAGAGGCAATGAAAACCTCAGAAGAACCTGCTCAGCGCCCTCCACTGGCGCCACCTGGCAGAACTTCCCAGTCATAGGCCACGCCATAGACTGGCAGCTGGGAGAGTTTCTGCTGCTGGGTATGGGCCCAGCGGGACAGAGACAGGATGAGAAGAGGGCCGGGGGCCACTCAGAGCAGTCTCGAAAAGAGCCAGCAAGGGGAGAGCTCTGAAGGTCCACGCAAGGGGTGCAGTCTCTCCTGGGCCCTGCCCTGTACCAGAGCCCTTCCCTCACTAACCCGCCCTAGGCCATCTGTGTCTGGGCAGCCCTAACTAAGAGGTCTGGGCAGGGAGACTACATTTTCTGGCCCCTTCTCAGGATTTACGCTTGAACACCTTCAGGCTCCTTTGACAGGGGAGTCTGCGTGGCCTCCTGGGCTTTAATGGGACTCCACAAATGTCTGTGTCACCGAATAAACAAGGTGCAGAATCAAAGCAGAGAGACTTCTGGCAATCACAGCCCTGGGCAAGCGGGGAGAAAGCCTTCATTCTGTTCCTCAGTCATGCTGCTGAGGCAGATGTTCCCTGGATAGCACCTAAGAATCATGAGAAGCCAGGGTTTTCCCATTTTTGTATTTCTTTTCTTTTTTCTTTTTTCAGTACAAAGCAGTGAACCCAGGGCCTTTGCATTGAGCTACATCCCCAGCCCTTTTTTAATATTGTATTTCAAGATAGGGTCTTGATAAGTCACTAAATTGTTTGGGCTGGAACTTGCAATTCTCCTGCCTGAGCCTCCCAGAGTGCAGGGATGACAGGTTTGTGCCACTCTGCCTGATGACTACAGGTAATTTCTTAAAAGATGAAAATAGCAGAATTTGCTCCTTGATACTCATATTTAATAAATCTGGCATGAGGACCAAGAATCAGCATCTTTACTAAGTCCCTACCTACCCCAACACATACATCAAAAGTCTTACCAGATCCAAAACTGTCCTAAGAAATACCAATTTGGGGTGAGGCTTGGAATGCAGGTAGGTTTTTGGGGCAGGAAGAGGTTGCCCTAAGGGGAAAGTCAGAAGTGTAGCTGGACTTTTTGAGATACTCAGAGATCTATCTGCCCATCTGGGGTATTTTCTTGCATTGCAAAAACAAGAAGAAACTTGAACTGCCTATGTCCAGGCTTTCCTCGCCCAGCACCTAGAATGTTGGGGCTGGAAGAAGCCCAAGTCCCAGCTAGTCTAGGACTCGAGAGGGCAAAGACTCCTCTGGGAGTCCTGGCAGCTCCAGGACTGGGAGCAGCAGCTGATCCCCAGGAACACAGGGCCCGGGCTCCGAGAGCCTGCAGCTGGGACGGCCCAGTGCTTCCCTTCCAAGCCAGTGCCAGCCTCTGTGCTCCTCTGCCTCTCACTTCTCTAAATTGAGACACTCACTCCATGCTTCCTGTATGGTTTCTTTCTTTTTACTCTCCAGTTTGTGCACCGAGCCTGCACGGGTGTGGGAGTCACGCTGTGCTTTTCTAACTTCTCTGCATTTTCCTTGTGAACCTCGTGGGCTTTCACTTCCTCCCCAACTCTCAGTTCTGCCTTTAACAGGCTGTCCAGATCATGAGACCCCCTTGCCCAGCCTTTCTGAGCACCAGGGAAACAGAACTGCCTACTTCTGACTGTGTTCAAAGGGCCTTGCGGCCACTCAACAACGAAAGGAAAGGCTGGAACCTCCTGGGGCAGGTGGCCCGAGGTCTCTGCCCTTCCCACATCTCTCCAGCCCCTACCTTCCCTCCCTCAGGCCCTCCTGCCCCAAGGTCTTCTGGCCCAGCGTGTCTCTCAGTTTGTCCGCAAACACTCTCAGCTCCGCCTGCCTGTCTAGTTTGGCATTTGGGAGTTTTAGGACCACAGGGAGCACAGAGCCAAGGGAGGGATGGGCCTCCTTCCCAACTTCTGGGAACTTCAGTCTCTTCTTTCAAAATTTTATGTAGATCTAGCAGAGAATTAGAAAACCCAGTGCTCAATCAAACCCCAGTTCTCAACCAACAATCAATCAAAACCCGGTTGTTCTCAATCAGCTGCACAGTTTCTGGCAGGTCCTTTTCTCTTCCAAGCTCAAGTACCACAGGCCATTCAGAAAATAGAGGGCCAGGCACACACCAGCGCAGCTCTCCACCCATGGCAGGAACGCTCAGGAAGGGACAGTCCCGACAAGGTGCTCGCCCAGGAACACAGTACGGTCTCAGACCCAGGAACACAGTACGGTCTCAGAAGGGAAAGCCAGAGCCACTGCCTCCCCAGCCATGGAATCCAGAAGTCTGCCCACTGCCCCTTGGTTTTCTGCTGTGTCCTCAAAGCCCTCAGACCCTAAAATAAACCTCTGGAGAAGCAAGCAGCTGCCCAGTTCTTCAAGAGGAGACACTAGACAAGCAGGCTGGGCGCACAGCCAGAGTCCATGGAAAGGCCAGGAGGCCAGGCAGAGCGCAGGCCACAGGGATAGAGTGCCCTACCCTGTCCCTCTCCCCTTTCTCTGCTCCGAAGGGGCGTTCGGAGCTGCCCAGTCCCAGCAGGGCTCAATCCCTCGCTGCCCACCCAGCCAAAATCCCAGCACCGGGACACTCGGCTTGGCAGAACTGCTGCTCGCGTGCGGCTGGAAATTTCGTGACTCAGCGCCCATGATGTCAGCGCCTTCACAGAAGGGGCAGTCAAGTCCTGAACTCATACATCCCCAGAGGGACGGGAGGAACCAAGCGAAGTGGTCCCGCTCAGGCGGACAGGGGAGAGGGGCGCTGTTACAAAGGACGCCCCACAGGACAGCGGCGCCCGGCTGGCTCGGAGCGCCCTCTGGGTCACCTCCTCTTACCGTGGAGTAACCGGGGATGCAGACCCGGAGGGACGGGGGTGCACGGAGTGGGGAGCCTAGGAGGGAGTCACGAGAGGGTGTCAGGTTTCTGAGAAGGCGCCTCGTCCTGTACGCAGTAGTAGCTGCACACAGGGCAGACGAGCGCGGAAAGGGCGCGGGCAAAAGCGCAGGACGCGGCAGTGGGTGCGAGAACGGCTGCGGCGCCCGCACCTGTGCCCCGGCCACGCTGTCACACCTCCCGTCCTCCTCCACCTTCCACGCTGTCTCCGGCGGCTCCGCAGCTTCGCCCACCCCGCGGCCGCGCGGCCCCCCGGCGGCGCGCGGAGCCCTTACCCGGCTCGGAGCAAGCCCACGCCTCCCCTGGCGCTGCGAGCAGGGCGGCCAGCAGCACGCAGCCGGCGGCCAGCATCTTCCCTCTCGACGGTCGCCCGCGTCGCAGAAGACGGCGGGGCTGGGCGGCGCGGCGGCGGGGCTCGGGCGCCCAGGGCGCCCGCCAGCCGCACGGGCTCGGCTCCGAGCACTCACTGCGAGGCCCTCGGCTCTCTGCCGCGCTCGGCTCAGCTGTCTCTGGCCCAATTCGGTGTCAGTGCGACTTCCCACTTGCACATGACTCAGAGCAGAGGACCGTCCTGGAAACAGCGCAGGAAGACATTTGAGGAACTCGCCGGAGAGCCTCTGGGCTGTCCCAGGGTGCGGTTACGAAAGCCTGAGCCGCAGATGGCGCAATAACAGCCCAGCGCACCGCGCGCCCACAGGGGGGCGGCTTCCTGCAGTGCCGCGCGCACCTGAGCCGGTAGGATAGTGCCTGGAGCCCTCGGCGCCCCTCCCCAGGCTCTGTACACGAGGGAAGGAGAACAAGCCAGCCTGGTTCGACTTTGAGTTTTGGTTTCATGAGCAGGGTTTAGCTGCGAAAGACGCACCTGAAGAGCCCTGGCGGGGGCAAAGTGCAGCCTGCGGTCGCAGCAAGCAACGCATTGCAGCCCGGGTTGCCCACCGCAGTCATCTGTGGAGCCCCAGGTGACACATAGGTCTAGCCCAAGGCCGGGGATTCTGGTTTAATTGAACCCTCCGAGGTGAGCCTCAAGCGTGCCAAGATGCTGGCACAGAGTTGGCGTCTTTCTCTGCCCGACTGCGCCTCGAAGGCAGCAGCAAGAAGAGGCAAGAAGATGGCTTGGGCAGAGAGACCTGGGTCCCCTTTTAGTGACTGCTGTGTCCGTGACTGCTGCTCCGAAGCTCTGTGCCCTCATTTGTGGACAAGGCCATCAAGATTTCCAGAGATGGCATCCAAGTCCCTGGGCACAGGTGTTCAAGGAGGACCTGCATGGCAGCCCTCCTGCCTCAGCCCACTGAAACCAGCCCTTGACTTTCAGGAACAACCTCAAGGGACCTCTTGGCAAGGTCCACCAAGTCCCCACACACACACACACACAAACAGCCGGAAGCTGATAGGGTGGCTCCAGAGTTACATTTGGACCAGAAGAGGTCAGGGGGCAGATGGATGGGTGTGGCCTGATGGGAACCCCAAACTGAGAGCACCTGGCCTGCAGGGACCAGAGCTTCTGAAGGACTTATGCATTTGCATCTTCCTTTGCCGGCAGTGCCAGGCAGACCGAACCCATGCCACACAGGCAGACAGGAGAAGCATGCTGGAGGACGGATGTTGGCCCCCAGCCCTGTCTCCTGCTAACTGAAGTGGAGCTGCTGCAACAGGACTAGAGAGTGGTCACCACTGCGGTTGCCCCTTCCTCTCTGTGGCATACACAGGCCTGAAAATAATCCTAGAGGGACTACCAGCTGCCAGCCTAAATCAGGAAGGCTGCAGAAAGCTGTCTGCTCAGATAGAGCAGACAGGAGAGCTTAATAGAGGAACGTTGGCACCAAGAGCAGGCCTCTCATGCCCTGCCTGGCCTCTGCGTCAAAGTGGGCTCCCCCACTTCAGTCCTCCTGCAGGAGAAGTTCATCTAGTTCATCTTTATCTTTCTGGCCCGTTTTCTTCATCAGCATGCCCTGCATTCAATTTCGTTTCTACGTCATGGTTCATGGTTGCTCACTTGGTGGCTTTGTTAGAGCTGTTCCCTCCCCAGACATTCCCTTCCTTTGCTCTGCACCTTGCTCCCTTGAAAATAAAGTTCAGATGTTTTCTCCAGGAAGCTGGCTGTTTTCTTCCTACTTCCCTGGAGTCCCATCATCCATCCAGCTGCCTGATCGCTGTGCTCCCTCCAAACCCATGCTGACTTTTTTTTAACCCCTGTCCTCCCTGCAATGCCATAAAGCCATCTGTGTTCCCACTGCTAAATGGGGCCTGGCATGCAGTGAGGACCTTGTCTGGGAGACATGACCTCCACTGGACTACAAGCAACTTCACACCTAGATTTTACATGAAGTGCAAGATCTAAATTCTTGGCCAGCTGGGTGTGGTGGCACATACCTGTAATTCCAACACTCAGGAGGCTGAGGCAGGAGGATCACCATGAGTTTAAGGCCAGTCTGGACTATACAGCAAGACTGTCTCAAAATCTACCCCCCAGAAAAAGACTGGAAATGTGACTGAGTGTGAAGACCCTGAGTTCACTCCCCAGTACTGCAGGGGAAAAACTATCTTGGGCCAACATTCAAGTTGTTATGAAAAACACTGATAAGGAAGGGAAGAAATGTCCCTACACAGTTCAGCCTGCCCTTCATCCTGATTCCTCATGCCAGCACTGCCAGCCCCCTGTCCCCAGGAAAAAGAAAGGATGTAGAGTTTGCCAGAGCTCCAGGGTGAATGGCAGGTTGGGCAATGAGGACATCTGGTCTCTGGAAAACAGAAATGGGACCCAGAGGATCTTAAAGGTGCTGCTGGGATTCTGCAGCTGAGGGGCAGGGAGGACTTGCATCATTACAGCCAGAGCACCCCTCTTGGCCACCTGTACTGCTCATTTCACTGTCGCCTGGAACTTCTCAACTCTGAGGACTGGAAGGCATCATCAGATGAGGCACAGAAAGGGGGCAACTTGTCCAAGACCCCACAGCTGCTGTGTGTCAGCTCCTGGCCCAGGACCAAGCACTCTGCAAGAATATCTGTCTGCCCTGTCATGACAGGTACTGGGGGTGGGCTGTCCAGGAGGAGAGGCTGGAGGAGCAGCACTGGTTTGGGGGCCTCCCAGACCAGCTCCCCTGCCCTCACTGTGTCCAGGCAGTGACCCTCCATCTCCCCTAGAGGGAGAAGTTCTGAGCAGACAAACCTGCCCTCACCTCTGACCTGCAGAGATTAGGCTTCCAAAAATTGGCCAAAGACAAGAGACACCTAATGTCTCCTATAAAAAATACGTAAGATTAATTTTAATCCCAAAAGGACTCAGTCATCACCTGCTCCTCCTCTCTTGCTCTACAGACAAGGAAATTGAGGCCTCCAGGGTGAAGTTGCTAAAGGTTGCATAGTCCCTTCGTGATAACTGACCCTGGTGTCCTCCTACCCACCTCCCCTGGCTGGCAAGCCCTCCGGGCCATTCCCAAGGGACCAGCTACTGTAAAGCAGCACTTTGCAGGCAGATAAGGGAGGATCTGAGGAGCCTGGGCTCCTCTGGCCTCTGACACTGGAGTCGCTCCTGGGCTCCCAGGTCATCATAATTATAGGAAGGTATTTCTCACCCTCTGCAGCTTCCCTTCCCCCTTTCTTATCAGCCTGGAAGGAAGCATATGGCAGATAAAGGTATCCGGGGTGGCCGCTGGGCGACACAACTCTCAGAGGTGGGCTACTCCCTCAGCCTGCCTGGGAGACCCTTGTTTTCACAGGGAAGAGGTCACACAGCAGCCTTGGCCCTGCAGACAGACAGCTAGACTCTCCCAGCCAGGTCTGCAGCAGAGCTCCAGAACATCACCTGCTAAGCTCTCCCTGGAGAAGGATTTCTAGCACTGCTCTCAGAAAGGAATTATAAAAACTTCTCCCTTTTTTTGTAATATCTGTAGGATGTTATTGTTTTGTAACTCCTCTTTTTTAAAGGTTTTGTAACTCTTAAGAAACATCATGCCTAGCCGGGCATGGTAGCGCACGCCTTTAATCCCAGCACTCAGGAGGCTGAGGTAGGAGGAGCGTTGTGAGTTCGAGGCCGGCTTGGGCTACAACGCGAGCACAAGGCCGGCCTGAGCTACACAATGTGACCCTGCCTCAAAAAACTAGGGCTGGGAGTTTGGCTCAGTGGCTTAAGCGCCTGTCTGGCAGGTGCGACGTTGTGAGTTCGATCCTTGGTGCCACAAAAAAAAAAAAAAAAGAAACATCATGCCTGAAATTAAACATAGAACTGCTGTGTGATTCAGCAGTTCCATTTCTGGACAGATACCCAAAATACTGAAAGCAGGAATTCAAACACATGCTTATACCTCATACTCTTTTCTGCATTATTCCCCATAGGCCAAAGATGGAAATCCAGATAAATGGATCACACAACGGAATATGTACATGCACTGGAATTTTTTTTTTTTTTGTATTTCTTGAATGACCAGTGATGTTGAACATTTTTTCACATGTTTATTTCATGCACTGGAGTTTATTCAGCCTTAAAAGGAAGAGAACTCTGACACATGCTCCAAGCATGAACTTGCAGACATTATGCCAGGCATCAAAAGGGAAGTATGGGATTTCATGTACAAAGGTACCTGGAAATCAAATTAGTAGAAATAGAAAGTCAGGGCTTAGAGGGAAGAAAAGAAACTGTTGTTTAATGCATGGTTTCCACTTTACACGATGAAAAGTGGAGTTTCCATTTTACAAGATGGAAGGTGTGGTGGTAAATACCTGTAATGCCAGCACCTAGGAGGCTGAGGCAGGAAGATGTAAAGCTTCAGGGTAGCCTGAGCTATATTCAAGGTCAGCCTAGACTTTAGACTGACAGAGCCTCAAAAAAACAAACAAACAAAAAAAAGGCAGCTGAAGACTGATGATGGTTGCACAATAATGAATGTGCTTAATGCCACTGCATGCTTAAAAATAGTAAAAATGAACTGGGTGTGGCAGCCCATGCCCATAATCCTGCTACTCTGGAGTGGAAGGCACGAGGATCCCAAGTTCAACCACAGCCTAGGCAAATCAGTGAGACCCTGTCTCCAAAATATTAGAAGGGCTGAGGATGTAGCTCAGTGGTAGAGTTCTTACCTAGTGTTAGAGTTTCGGTTCAAAATGTCCTGCTGGATACAGTGGCGCACTCCTGTGATCCTACCACTCAGGAAACTGAGGCAAGAGAATCACCTTGAGTTGGAGGCCAGCCTGGGTTATGTTGGTCACCAATTCTCTTGTGTTACAAACAGGACAAAAGAAAACAAACTTTACCTCTACAGAAGGGTGCGTAGCTAGACAAAAGCAAGCAAGCACGCCAACCTGGTGGTTCACTCAGGTTTTATCCCTGCCTCGAGGTCCTCACTGTGTCTACTCCCTTGGTGGGAGTGTAGCCTCACAATCCAACCCAATTGGCTGGTTTCATAAGTGTGTGGTTGCTAGAGAAAATTCTGTGATCAGGAAAGGGCTTTGTTACAAAGCTCTATGGCAGGTGGACAGGCAGGTAGTCCTTTATCTCAAATTTTCAAGGAATGGTGAAACAAGCACATGTATATTTTATAAAAGTAGGATTTTGTAAAAATAAGGATTCTTATAAAGTGGTGTTATTTTAATTATCTCCTTTGACAGAAAAGACTACCTTTTTCCACAGCTACATAGTGAGTTCAAGATCATCCTGGACTATATAGCAAGACCCCATCTCAAAAAAATAATGATAATAATAACAAAATAAATAAATCCTCCTGGCTGGATGTGGTGGTGTAAGCCTGTAATTCCATTACTTGGGAGGCTGAGGCAGGAGAATCACTGCAACATCGAGGCCAACATGGGCTACAAAGTGAGGTCAAGGCCAGCCTGAACTCATAGTAAAACCCTGTCTCAAAAAGACAAAAAAAGTAAAAATAAACAAAGCCTCTTGTGTTCAGAGGTGAGGCTTTTGGAAGGTGACTGAATCATGGGCTGCTATAGCTGACTTGCTGTCAGGAGGTGGGGCATGGCTGGACTCTATTTGCCAGAAACCTCACTGAGGCCCTTTCACTTTCCCTGCCTGTCCCCCAGCTTGCTCTGCAAGTCCATATTAGAAGGCTGAAGAGTCTGCACTAGAGGCCAGGAGATGATGTTCAAGGTGTAGGTGAAGACTGGAGCGCCTCTGAAGAAACAGAAGCCGGCCTTCCTTCTTTGTCTCCCTTTATACGGGTCTGGGACAAGCCCACACAGGGTGGGTCTTCCGTCTTCAGTAAATCCCCTCAGCCACACCCAGAACTATGCCGATACAATTTAGTCAGGCATTTCTTACTCAGATTGGCACAATCAGTTCACTATCTCAACACCCACAAACCCACTGGCAAAGGAAGAAGCCAACCTCGTAGTTCAACTGCCATGGAAAGGAACTGCCAGGCCAAGTACCTTAATGGGCAACTTATTTTTTCAAATCATTAAAATATTTATTTTTAATTCTCCTTTTTGATGTTTCTAGAGCTTCTTCTGAATCTGATTTTCTTTTTTTATATGTAGTATTTACTATGGTTGTTCCACAGTACTCGTGGCATATTGGTTCCAAGATAACATGAGTTGCTTGAGACTCTTATACAATGTGGTATAGGGCTGGGGTGCAGCTCAATGGTACAGCACTCACCCAGCCTATATGAGGCTTTATCCATAGTACTGCAAAAAAAATTTAGTATTCATATATATCTATACATGCACATCCATATATATTTATATTTTTATTGGTATACATTTGCAATATATAATAATGACAATGATCCTTTTTTTTTTTTTTTTGAGACAAGGTCTCACTCTGTAGTTCAGGCTGACCTTGAACTCACTTTGTAGCCTAAACTGGCCTCAAACTTGCAGTGATCCTCCTGCCTCAGCCTCCCGAGTGCTGGGATTACAGGCATGCACCACCACGCCCAACTTGACAATCATTCTGGGAAATGGGCACATGGTACATATCACATCTTAATTATTTTGTCCATATATTTTTTTTTGAGTACTGTGGATGAAACCCAAG